>CAEGAE010014048.1:0-61588 GCA_903067095.1 Girardinus metallicus | reverse complement strand
GGGGTACACCCTGGACAGGTCACCAGTCTGTCACAGGGCAACACAGAGACAAACAGGACAAACAACCATGCACACACTCACACACACCTGACAGTCATTTTTTTGGACCGTGGGAAGAAGCCGGAGTACCCAGAGAGAACCCACGCATGCACAGGGAGAACATGCAAACTCCATGCAGAAAGACCCCGGGCCGGGAATCGAACCCAGAACCTTCTTGCTGCAAGGCAACAGCTCTACCAACTGCGCCACTGTGCAGTTGGTAGAGCTAGCACCTTTCAGCCAAAGACAATTCAAAGTGCTTGTACAAGAAAATTAAAAACAACATACAACAAGTAAAAAAAATCAAGCAGATTAAAAATAGACAAAGTGGACATTAAAAATTTAAATATGGTGAACGATTAGAGTTAAAGAAAAATTTAAGAATAGAAGGTTTTTAACCTTGTTTTGAATAAGCTCAAGGCAGTGGCAGTCTTACAATGAGAAGGAAGCTTATTCTGGAGCATAAAAACTAAAAGCTGCTTTTCCATGTTTAGTTCTGTCTCTCGGAATAGTTAGTAGGTTTAATACTGATGATCTTAAAGGTCTGAGTGGTATATAGGGTTGAAGAAGATCACAAATGTAGTCTGGGTTTTTATTATAAAGTGCTTTATAAACCGTTAAGGAGATTTTAAATTCTATTCTTTGAGCAACAGGCAGCCAGTGCAGGGATCTTAGAACTGGACTGATGTGCTGATCTCTTTTTGTTTTAGTCAGGACTCTTGCAGCAGCATTCTGGAGAAGCTGGAGCTGTCTTATCGCTTTTTTTAGATAACCCAGTAAATTTAGAGGACATTTTAGCCACTTTGGTTGGATGTGAGTAATTTCAAAAGTTCTCCTCAGAACAACTTCTTTGTAATTGTTGTGAATGACATAGAAAAACTCAATTTTCATTTCTACCATTAGTTTTAGTTGATTTACAGTAGGGCTGCAACTAATGATTATTTTAGTTGAAGATAATTCTGACGATTAATCGATTAATCGGATAAAAAAAATAGGCACGTTCTGCAGATTTTTCAATTAAACATTTTTATGCACTTTTAGAAATACACTAAAAGATACAAATAAACAAATAATCCACTTCATAAGTAAGAAAATAAACATTTTGTTGCCTAAAATGCAATGACATATGATTCCTCTAGTGTACTTCTGATCATTTGTAGCAAAGGATTAATTTTTAGTTAAAAGGTCCTTCTAACGTCAACATGTGATCAGCTCAGGCCTTTTTGCTTTATTTAACATCAGTGCCATGTAGAACTGATCTGTTGGTGCTTTAAGGTGCTTAAAAGGAGATTTTATTTTACAGAATTTGAACTAGGTGAACCTAAAACTTGAGGAGTTTTGGGTCTCGCATATTTACAGATTAAGGTTTTTTTTCCATCTTAATTGCAGAATTTAGATACTTTTTCGGTTTAATTACTCCTCTTAGTGTGTTGCTGTTTCAGCAAATGTCCTCTTCTAGATGCTTCAGTTAACAATTAATCGATTACTAAATTAGTTGCTTATTATTTCAGTAATCGATTCATCACAATTAATTGTTTCAGCCCTAATCTGCATGAAAGCAAACACTTGGGCATAACCAGAGTTCCCACAAAATCTGGGAAGGTATAGAGTTTAAATATTGAAAGTATTAAAATAAAATGTATGGGCATTTCCAGCCTGTATTAGTCTTGATCCATTTGTCTTTATTTCTACCATCTGTAGAAATAATTAGGCCTGTCACAATAAGTAATTAATCGCTTGATAAATTAAAACAAACTCAATAATTTCCATCTGCATGATTTATTGCTTTTCTCTTTTCTCTCTTCCTTCAGTCTAAAATTCTTCAGTCTGGTGCTTTGGTCTATATTCGTTCTTTTTTTTGAAGGACAATTTTGTTTACCAAAACTCCATAATTCATTTTATTTGTTGTTTTTGTTTTTGTTAACTTATTTTGGATATTTAAAATGTCTTCCAGTTCAACTGTTAAATATTTATTAGAATTTAAAGTTTGTTGATCTTTGAGAATGCATTATTGTGCCATTACATTATATTACTTGATTATGGTCTTAAAACAACAATATTTTCATTTATTGCGATAACTTCTGCGAGAATTTATCGTCCAGAAAAATTTGGTATCATGACAGGCCTGGAAATAAAAATTCAAATATGAACAGCTTTGAAAAAACATGCAGTCGTGTTTCAATAGTCAACAGGGCGTTTTTTTTCTCCTTGTTGTCCCTAAAGGAATGGCTGGAGGCGGCAGATTGCAGGGCGGAGCTGCTGCAGCACCTGAAGGACCAGGTGCCGCAGATCTTCTGCCTGAAGAAGGAGCTCAGCCCTCCGGAGGAAGAGGAGCTGACGCAGAGGCGTCTCCTTCATCCGCTGGAGTGCTTCCTGTTCGGAGAGGATCCTCAGGAAGGTCGGCAGAAACTGCAGCAAGGCAGCGCCTCGTCTCAGCTCTGCGGCCGCGTGTTCAAGGAGGGAGAGACCGTTTACTCCTGCAGGTCTGCTCAAAGACTGACAGTTTATCGCAAGTGTCATTTTCACCACTGTTTATTCCACATATCAGTAAATTCTAAGATTAAATGCAGTTACTGTGTGTAGTTTAGAGTCTTGATGCACGATATATCGTCACTAACATCGGTACCGGCCAATATTAACAACCGATGTTGGTTTTCCTCTCGTTGCCGTTTTTCTCTGGTTGTTTGTTTTCCAAAGGTGCTGAAACTGTAGAGAAATATGTGTAATATTATTAAATATCAGTTGTCATCCATAAAGGAATGCTAATATCGATATCGAGGCAAATTTTCATATGACTGCATGTAAGAATTTTCTTCCTAATTTTACTGAATTTAGCAAATGTGATGTCTAAAATCAATATCATTCCTAAGAGTTTGGAATATGAACTTAAAGTTTCATAACTGTAGTTTCTGGTACTATTGTGATAATGATAAAAGTGATGGTAAAAATTATTTATTACTTCTTTTTTAGGTAACTGTATGGCTGTGATTGTGTGTCACAGCAATTATAGTCCCACAAACACAAATACTGCTCTTGAAAAACATTCTTATTAGTAATACACTTCTTTAGGACACCAGTCACATAAACAAATCTGGTTTATGTGATTAAACTGCAAATCGTAACCGTGTTTAATCATAACTATTAATGCTTTCATTGAACAAACGGTGAAGAAAATGGTAAAATTAACAATGCAGAAAATACGGACAGTTTTGGGGCTTTAAAGATTATTAACTGTAATTTAACAAGACATGGATAAATAAAAATTATCATAAGAAATTTATCATGATGAATGATAAGATAAATACCCATCCCTATCATAAACCTTTCATTTATGTCCGCAGTCATTGTTGTTTTCTTCTGAAAATCAACTCACCCTTCACATTAGGGAAACAAGTTATCAATTAATGAGTAAATTGAAAGTTGATTCATCTTATCGATCAACTAATGATTAATCGATAAGCGACCATTTTCTTAAAAACCTGAGTTTTATCTTGTAACAAGAGTGCCGACCGTCTTTCCTTTAAATAAAGGGCAACATTTTTTATAATATGCTAAATTTAAAAACAAACAATAAGTCAATAACAATATATATCACGATAGATACATGATCAATATCAATACGTAATACATCTGACAGAATATTCACTGAACTTTGATCCAGAACCGCACAGCATTCTGGGTGATGTAGGCAGAGGAAAGACTTTTCACAGCAAGTTTGGTGGAATCAACCAACTAACTCACTCCTTTGGTTGCTTAGCAACTCTCATTCTTTGGTTACCTAGCAACAGCCTGCGGAGTAACTGACGCAGCAGCAGTTTAAGTTTCCCCACTGCTGCTTAAAATTTAACTGCTTATGATTTTCAGCCGCATTGTGGACGTTATTAGTTAATTGATCGGAACTAATTTTAATCTAATAAATCATTAATTGATAATTAATCATAAGTTGGTTGCACTGTTGCCTTTCTGCAAGAAGGTTTAGGATTTAAATCCCAGCCTGGAGTTTTTCTTAATGGAAGTTGTTTTTGCCCATTTTCATTGAGCAGGAAAAGTAATTAGTAATTAGTAATGAGTTTAAGCTAAATAATTTTTTTTTGTTTTATATTCTTCCTCTCCATCCTGTTTCAGGGACTGTGCAATAGATCCCACTTGTGTGCTGTGCATGGACTGCTTCCAGGACAGTGTGCACAAAAACCATCGCTACAAGGTTGGTGTTAATGTAAATATTTACACGTACTCATTTTTCTTTGAATCTTAGGTTCTGCTCAGTGATGCTGTGTGCGCCGCTCGGTTCCCACAGAACCCTCTAACTTAATTACTGTTGTGTGTATCCATCATCTCGCCCTCTGTGACTCATTTGCTGTTTTTCCTTCAGATGCACGCGTCATCCGGCGGGGGGTTCTGTGACTGCGGCGACGTGGAAGCCTGGAAGGTCGGCCCGTGTTGCTCCAAACACGACCCGGGGGCTGCCGCTGCCATGGTAACGGTGCGTTACGCAACTGCCGTGTCAGTGATCCCCAGAATGCTTATTTTCCAATCTTCTTAATGGAAGCTGCTGCTGGATGTTTGGCTCCAGAAACGGGAGCGGTGCAGCCTTGAACTCAGCTTGGTGTTCGGTTTGTTTAGGCCCAGTCGTGATAAGATCGCGCGTTGTGAGCCGGCACGCAGCTGGACGTTTCTTTTTTTTTTTCCCATAAGCAGCAGGTGGTCCATTAACACGTCCCGCCGCTGTCTGACAGCCCGCTTTGTGTTTGCCGTACCAGGTCTGAACCTGTGCTTAATGAGCATTCACTACAGCGTCTCTGCTGGGAACAAGATAAGCCACAGTCCCTCCGTTATTCAGGTCGAAAGCAGATTTGTACATTTACTCATAACATTTTAAAGGCTGAAATAATTTGAAATAATTGTCGATTAATCGCTAACTGGAGTATAGTCTCAGACAGGTCATTTGCTGAAAGAAAAACATATTCAGAGCAGCAATAAAGCCAAAACTGTACAGAAATATGTACCTTTTTGCATTTAGTATTAAATATGTTCTACCCAGATCTCCTTCAGTGGCATTTTTAGCTTCACCTGTTCTAATTCTGTAAAAAAAAAAAAAAATCTTCTATTAAGCAGCTTTTGCTATTAAAATATAATCAACTGATGCTCGCTGTTTGGGTGTTAAGTCAAGCAGAAAGCTTTTCACGTTTTGTTTTGTTTTTTAGCTGTAGATGATCAAGCGTACGCTAAAGTAATGCTGTTATTGCATTTTAGTCAGTAAAATGTTTTTCAAAATGTTTATTTTTACTTTTTTAGTATCATATAAAATGGCTTAAGGAGTTAAATGAAAGACCTGCAGAATGTACCAATTAATCAATTAGCCTTAAACCTTTTGTACGAAATCAGACTAGTTACAATGACTCATATCAGTCACTTAAAAATATAAATTTTGTTTTCCTTAAGCCACATTATTGCTGACTTTGTGTTGTGATTAAGGTTATTGCCCATCTGGAAGAGCAAATTGAACCAAAGTTCATAATGTTTGTTTCTCACAAAGCACCGATCCCTCCTCGCAACTTCCTCCTTTAACGGTTCCTTAGCATTTCTTCAGAAAACATAATGACTTCTTCTTCTCTGAGCGGCTTTTCAGCCCACATCAGTGCAGGACTTGTTTCTCTGTGGATAATGATGAAGTATTAAATGTTACTTTGTCTTTGACATTGAAGTTATTTCACACTAAAACACGTTTTCCTCTGGGACACTGAAGCTGTTGAATGTTCAGATTTCTGGGAATAAGGAGGAGCTGGACTCGCGGAGGTCCTCAACTCTCTTGTTTGAATTATTTAGACATGTCCGTGATGTCACACAAAGAACCAGTGAGTTTCAGCTATAAAACAAATCTCCCATTAACTCAAATGTTGCGAATTAGAAGAAGCTTATGAAGCCGTTGCATCATTATCCGATTAAATCTCCCTGGCTTTGAAGAAAGTAATGAAAATCGCTCATTATTCTGGCATTTAGCAAAAATAAATAGTTTTAGTTTGAGTTAATACCAGAGAGTGAAAGGGGAGAAAATAACGGTTTTCTTTTTCTAAAGTGTAAGTATCTGGTTTCAGATTCCAGTGGCTGTTTTTACACAGGCATTTAAACTGAGGAAAAATCCACCCAATGGGAGCCTGTTTGTTGCTCCTGTTGGATATTTCTATTAGTTTTTGTGATATTCTGTTTGCTCCCGCGGGATTCGATGTCGATGTCAGAAGGCCAGCTGCTTTTCTCTGCTCATTTGGAAAATCATGTGGAGCAGTTTGGCGCCTCATTATTGGCTTACAGCCTCTGACACAGGAAATAGGAAATATCTGAGGTTACATTTTTGGCATTCCATGTGAATCTTTGATAAAGTAGCATGAAAATTTTATTATTTTGGCTTATAAAATGTTACGCTTTATGTCTACAGCTGCTTATGGGAAGCATGTTCTATGTAAGAATACCTTCTACTCCTTCTGTTTTCGCAGGACGAAGCTGTTTTAGAGCCAGAATTGTACGAACGTGCAGAGAAACTTTTCCGGGTTCTTCTGCGCTACGTTACCGACTTCCTGGTGTGGGAGGAAAACTTTGAGCTGTCAGCCGAACTCCAGCCCCGGTACGGCCTCACAGATTAAACGGAAATGTAATTTTTATTCAAAAAGAAGCAAAATAATTTCATAAGATCGACTCAGAGTGTTTTTATCCTCACTGCAGGTTAAAAGACAACGCGTACTATTGTGTGCTGTACAACGATGAGCATCACTCGTACGACCACGTGATCTACACCCTGCAGCGATCGGTTAACTGCGATCAGGCTGAAGCACAAACACACACAACGCTTATAGACAAAGAGGTATTTCTTCAGCCTTATGCCCTTGTGACTTTTCTTTTTTTGATATATGAAATAAGCCAAGTTTTGATTGTGTTGACAACTGTTATTCATCAGATAATCAAATCTGGAAATTAGATGTCCTCAGGATAATCCATTGAATAAACAGACAGACATAAAGTGTTTATTTGATGTATAAGTCTGAATATGCAGGTTTATTTTTATTTTATAAATAGCTTGGATTTTCAATTAAATATCTTAAATATCCTACCCACCTAAACTAAAAGGAAAGATGTTGAGTTTTTAACAAGAGGATGTTTATTTATGAAAGATTTTATAAAGAGCAGTGTCAGATTTGTTTTCCTCAGCAACTACAGTTTAATTATCAAACTAAACATGCAGTGAAATATCAGACTTTGCTTGCTACTTTTGTTTGTCGTGATAAATAGGCAAAACTTTGGGATAAATTGTATTTTTTTTCATGATTTTTTTTGTTTTGAACTGCTTCTTTCTGCCAATAAAATCCATTTAAAATGCATGTCACTACTTACTGTAATAATGTTTTGACATTTATTTTGTCTTGATTACAAGGCAAAATGTATTGTAATATAAAACTACCAATCTGCTTATATTTGTTTGAAGTTTTTTTTTTACACACATTCTCACATGTGTGAAAATGTGTGTTTTTTATAACATAAATAAAAAATATGTTTGAGACTAAATATTTTACCTATTGAACTGCAGCTGTCAGCTTGTTGGGTTACATTTTATTAATCAATGTAACCCAACATTGACATATTTAATTTAGTATTAAATATATCTACTGCTACTAGAACACAATAAAGTTTATAACAAGAATGAAAACAATTAATTGACTTATGAATAATTGTCTAATAATGTTGTTTTTATTTTATTAATTAAAATAAAATAAATTATAAATTATTATATTTGTTATTATTCATTTAGAGTCTATTAATGGTTTATTATATTAAAATTAGTTCCAATGACGTCCGCGTAGTCCTTCTTTTAATGAAGTTTGACCGCCATCCACCAGAGGGCGCCGCTGGTCATTCTTAAGCGGAGCCAACGGTTGATGCAGAAACAAAAATGGCGGCCATACTAGACGGAAAGGAGAAACTGTCCTAACGGAGTCCGGTTTGGGATGGAAAATTTACTTTATGCGGCTTTGTTTTGAAATGCCAACCCCCGATAAGCTCTTATTCAGCCGAAGTGCTGCATGACGCAGCAGCGTCGGCAATTTATAAAAGATTTAGCCCTTTATGCTATGACGGTTAGCCCTTTTGAGACAAGAGAAAACTCAAGTTTTTAAGAATCAAGTCAACTTTAGATTAACGTATTAACAGATAACTCGCATCTTTTATAATAAAATGTGTAAGTAGAAAAAATGCATTTATTCAGTAGCCACAGTTGCTTATTTTTCTCTTTGGTAAATCTGACAGCTCTCCCGATGTTTGCTGAACTGTTTTATAGGGTCGGCGGGCGGTGAAGAGAGGAACGCTCCGTTCTTGCCAGCTAGCGAAAGACCAAATCAGGGTAAACTCCCATTTTTCTTTGCTAATATTGATATTTCTAATAAGCAACTGTCTGCATTTTTAACATTGCTCCAAACCTCTTCGTCCTGCATTGCAGTCCAACTCCGAGCACATCTCCCTTCAGCCTCTACGTGTGGAGATCCTTCACGCAACAGTGATGGCTCATCAGACTTTCGCTCTCCGTCTGGGCTCCTGGTTCCAGAAGATCATTGGTTACTCGGGTGCTGCAGTCGTTGTGCTCATTTAAATGCAATCTTAACAAATCCTATAGTCTTTGTTTTGACGTGTGTCTCGCCTGTTCTGTGCAGTGGGATTCAGACAGGCCTTCTGCCAGGTCGCGTTAGAGCCGAATGCAGACAGAGATCGTCCCTGTCTCATCAGCAGACTCATGCTGCACGATGCACGCATGTATAAAGGTAGGCCGCCTTTTCAAATTTGATCACAAATTAATTTTTGTAGGGCTGCAACTAATGATTATTTTAGCAATAATTCTGACGATTAGTCAGATGAAAAGTTGGATCATTCTGCAGCTTTTTCATTTAACTACTTAAGCCTTTTTTATACAATACTAGAAATACGTTCCATTTTAAGAAAATTAATATTTTGTTGTAGCTTTCTTAGCGGATGCTTGATTATGTGTAGCAAAAAATGCATCTGCAGTTAAAAAAATACTTCTCACCTCAACAATGTGAAAAGCTCAACTCTTTCTGCTTGACTTTACCTCAGTACGGTGGTGATTAATCGGATAAAAAGAGTTCTGCGTAGAACATATTTGCAGACAAATGTTATTTTTTAATCTTAAATCTTACGTTGCATATATATTTTTTTTACAGTTTTGGCTTAATTGCTTCTCTCACTGTGTTGTTCTTTCAACAAATTACCTTTTTTTTTTTAATCGATTACTAAATTAATTGATTAATCTGATTAATTATTCCGGCCTTACATTCTTCGACCCTTTGAGAAATGTGTTTTTCATTTTGCAGGAGCTCGGAAGATCGTTCACGAGTTGATTTTCGGTAGCATGCTGATGGATTCTGACTTCAAGAGGCTTTTTGCGATCGAGTTTACAAAAGTAAGCAAACACAGAAACAACCTTGATTGGTTTTAGTTTCAATTATCTAAATCTTTAATGTATCGCATGTTGTTGTTTTTCTTTTTTACAGAACTATAAACAGCTACAGAAGGACTTCATCAGTGATGACCATGAAAGGAGTATTTCCATCACGGCTCTGTCTGTTCAGATCTTCACTGTTCCAACACTCGTGAGTTCAGTTTGCACTAATATCATTAAACCTTCTCTATTTTTAGACATTTATATTTAGCTCTAACCACAATTTAACTAATTGATTGATCAATTAATTAATTAAACTAGCACACTTGTTTAACCGTAACAAACATTTTGTGAAATTTTCAACTTACGAATGAATGTAATGAGTCTACATGATGAGTTTTGCTTTCTGAAATGGCAGAATAAGTCGGAACTTTTTCACAAGATTCTAATTCTCAAGCTGCTGTTGTAATTCATAAGGTTATGTTTTTTGTTATTCAGGCCAGACAGCTGATTGAAGAGTGCAATGTCATCAAGGTGATTGTCGATACGGTCCTGGAACTGCTGCGGGAACATCTGGATGAGAGCAATCGCTTTTTCTTCCTGGGATACAACTCAGACAAGTTTTCCCGGATCCAGGTTATCTTCCACGACCTCAGGTAGTTCTAACATGTTTGAATGATTTGTTTTGTTCTGATCCTGAATTATTCAGTTTTTATCTGACGTGTAATCACCCGTCCGCCCCCCAGGTACATTCTGATCAGTAAGCCCTGTGTCTGGACAGAGGAGCTGCGAGGACAGTTCCTGGAGGGATTCAAGATTTTCCTGGGTTTTCTTAAATGCATGCAGGTACAAATAATCCCAATAAACCAGTTCAGCCTTAGTTTATTGAGCTTAGCCTGTGGTTCCAGACATGTCTTAACTTTGATAACCAGGGAATGGAAGAAGTGAAGCGGCAGCTTGGGCAGCATATCGCGGTGGAGCCAGAATGGGAGGCTGGTTTCACCCTCCAGATTCAGCTACGTCACATTCTCGCCATGTTTCAGGACTGGTGCTCGTCTGATGTAAGAGATCCTCCATTAATCTGATTTTTAATTTTTTTTTAAACCGGGTATGAAAGCTCAGTTTAAATTTTTCTTGTCAGATGTCGACTGTTGTAGTTCAGTTTAGTGCGATCTACTAAGGCAGAAATGACTTTTGAAATAGTCGTCTATTAATTTAGTAATCGATTAATCGCTAACTGCAGAATGCAGAAGCTAAGAAAATCTATTTACTAAAATAACATTTTCAGAGCAGTAATTAATCCAAAATATATACTAAAATATATACATTTTCCATTTAAAATAACAAAACCTTTTGTCTGTAAATACGTTCACCCAGAACTCCTTCAGTGGCAGAGTTTCAGCTTCACCTGGTTCAATTTCTCAAAAAAATAAAATCTCCTATTAAGCACCTTTTGTCATGCAATTTTTAATTGGTTAATTCAAAAAATAGTCAACAGATCAGACCTGAACTTCACTGATAAGTCAAGCAGAAAGGACTGAGCTTTTTACATGTTGGTGTTAGACGCTACAAATGAT
This sequence comes from Girardinus metallicus, assembly GCA_903067095.1. Lineage (NCBI taxonomy): Eukaryota > Metazoa > Chordata > Actinopteri > Cyprinodontiformes > Poeciliidae > Girardinus > Girardinus metallicus. The sequence continues at coordinate 50,536 of CAEGAE010014048.1, read as the reverse complement.
CAAATGTAAACTATAGGAATGACATTTTATTTCATTTTAAGCAATAAAATGTTTTTACTTGCTTAAGAAGGGAATTTAGTTATTTGTTTATTTCCCTTTTTTAATGTTTTTATAAGAAAGGATTAATCTGCAGAATGTGCCAATTTTTTTATACGATTAATTATCACAATAATCGATAATCATTTACTAAAGTAATCGTTAGTAGAATCCATAAATTATTTATCTATTTGCATTTTTTAATGTATTGATAAGAAAGGACTAAGTGATTAAATGAAAAATCTTCAGAGTATGCCATTTCTTTTTATTCAATTAATCATCACCATAATCAATAAAATAATTTACTAAAATAATCTTTAGTTGCAGCCCTAAATTATTCTTATTTGCATCCTTTAATTTATTTATAAAAAAAGGCTTAAGTTGTTAATTAAAAAATCTTCAGAATGTGCCAAATTTTTAAATTAATCGTCAGAATAATCGATTACTAAAATAATCATTGGTTTCAACTTTTAATAAACATCTGCAGCTTTGAAGCGTCAGCTCTCCGTTTCCCTTGTGGATCAGGATGTTTAATGTTTCCCCCTCAGGACGAGATCATGCTGCAGGCGTTTAAGGAGTGCCACTCGGCGCTGATCGAGTGCAACAACCAGCCTTTCCATAAGGAGGCCACTGACTTTTACATGTGCAAGCAGATCCTGCGTGCTCGTCCATACAAAGTGTCACAGGAGCCTGTCAGCATACACCTGCCCATTTCCAGGCTACTAGCAGGTAGACGGACTGGAATCTTGACATAAACGGTGATTTATAGAGAAGCTGGTACTAGCCTGTTCTGTGTTTTTTGTCATTCGTAGGTCTGTATGTACTTATGTGGAAAACGGGGGTGATTGAACGTCTGGATAATCCCGTAAGTGAGCTTACAAAATTCACACTTTTCATGGGTTTATATTTCCATTTGGGTCTCAACTGCTTTTAAAAACAACCCAAACGCTTAAAACCCCCCACCAAAACAGTTTTGGGCAACAACTTTATGATTTTTTTTTTTGGTGTCTCGAAAATTAACCGTTTTAAAAACGTCCTGATTAAGTCGCAATATACGCTGCTCTGTTACCTAGCGACCCAAGCCGAGTTCCAGCACGTTTGGTCAGCTGGTTTTACATGCGCTGTACAATGGCTGCTGGAAAAGACAGGTGGTTTGTTGTTGACTTGCCATCCAGAAACCACTTGCTGCATTCTTGTTGGTTGTGTAGGAGGCCCCACTCCTGCTTTTCTAAGATGTATGGTTATATAATTGCGCATCTGTTTGCAGCCATTTTCATGTGGAAGTGTAAACGGTGAGTTGGAGGGTGTGGCCAGCAGCAGCTTATTTGGATTTAAAGTGACAAGAGGCCCGAAAACAACTAAAAATAAGCAGAACTGAGCAGACTGAAATCTCATCATATAAGAATAATTTTGTCCAGAAACTGTTTGTGTAAATGAATCCCAACCTGTTCAAGGAAGCATAATAGGTCGCCTTCAATTTATTTACTCCGTCTCAGTAAAGTAAAAGCTCAACTTGTTTGCCATTTTATAGATAACACGCTGAGTGATGCACGTTTTGCATTTTCCGTGAAGCTTTGTTTCGCTCTGTGCAGGAATGCTACGATTTCATTCAGCTCGCAGAGCATCCTCTGCGCTGCGTTGTCCTCGCCGCTCAGGTCACGGCCGAAATGTGGCGCAGAAACGGCCTGTCATTGGTCAGCCAAGTAAGTTTGAGTCACAATGTATATATATATTTTTTTTCGTCTAATAATATCTATTCTGTTCTTTAAGGGAGTTTTTTTTTCATTTGTTCCTGAACAGGTTTACTACTATCAAGATGTAAAATGCAGGGAAGAGATGTACGATAAAGATATTATCATGCTTCAGGTGGGCGTCCGTCGGCCATCTTTATCACTTTACTTCCATGTCTATGTTTTTTTTTTTTTTTACTCTTATCACTTGTATCTTGTATGTTTTTTTTTTAAAGATTGCTGCTTCCAAAATGGACCCTAACCACTTCCTCATGCTGATCCTGCTCAGATTTGAGCTTTTTGACTACTTTAATGGGAATTCTGTGAGCAAAGACCAGGTGAGCATCGCTACCCCTGAAGAAGAATCATTACTGCTCCTGAAAACGGCCTGATGGGATTTTATTTAACAAAATGTGCAGGATGAGCTGACGCAGTGGAACCGTCTGACCGAGGAGATGCTGTTCCTGCTGATCGCCATCTTTGGTACGACGCCGTGTTCTTCAGGTGTGGCTCAATGTAGCGTTACCTGACTGGTGGTGTTGTTTCCAGGTGAGCGCTACGTTCCCGGGATCAGTCATGTGACCAAAGAGGACGTGACGATGAGGGAGGTTATCCACCTGCTGTGCATCGAGCCCATGGCTCACAGCACTTTGGTGAAAAGCCTTCCAGAGAACGTATGAACCACAACGAGACGTTTCTAAATGATCAAGAACATTTTCATACCTTTCGTTTTGATTAAATTTTTATTTTTTTTTGTATTTAGGAAAATCATGAAACAGGCCTGGAGGCAGTAATTGCAAAAGTTGCAACTTTCAGGTATTTTAAGTTGATGGTTAAAAAAAAAAAAAACACCAGCTTTGCCTTGAACATATTTAATTAAAACAATTTGAATTTGTGTTTCCAGAAAGCCGGGCGTGTCTGGACATGGGTTGTATGAGGTGAAAAAGGAGCGGCTGATGGATTTTAACCCTTTCTTTTACCACTACTCCAGATCTCAGCGTAGCAAGGTAAGTGCTTTGATTACGCACTGCAAAAAAACAAAACTTTACCAAATGTTTTTTAGTTTCTAGTGCAAATATCTTGGCACACTTGAAACAAGTGAAAACTAACTTTTTAATACAATATGGAAGCTTGTTTAAAGTAAGTAATGACTTTGTATTGATGAAAAAGTACTGGTTATATAACCAGATATTTTAACTTATAATATGGTTAAAAGGTCTTGTTTCTCTGGAAAATTAGTTCACCTATAAGCAGGACTGAACGATATGGTTGAAAAATGTATCATGATATAAGTCTATCCATAATTATCGATCTTTTTTTTTTTACCCACAATTTCCTCTTGAGCTGTTGTAATCATTTTCACTTTTCACTCCACGTCGTTGGTTTTCATTTTTAAGCAGTTATGAGGTCGGGGTTACTCAGCAGGGTTGTTGCTAGGTAACCAAAGCTGGGCGGAACTTGAAACTGCTTCTTACTCAGCAGGTTGTTGCTAGGCAACCAAAGAGTGAGTGAGTTAGTTGTTTCCACCAACAACTGGAGCCCGTCTTTCGCCTACATCTCCCAGAATGCTGTTCTGTTCTGGATCAGAGTTCAGTGCCATTATTGAATATTCTAACGTATTATCTATTGATATTGATCGCATGTCTATTGCGATGTATGCTATTGATTTGCTGTCCATTTCTGCATATAGCTAGTACTTTTTAATCAAAATTGAAGCATTATTGACTTAAAACAAGCTCTTATTTCTGGCTGAAAAGTTAGTTTTTGCCTTATTTCAAGTGAACTAAGATATTTGCACGAGAAACTAGACCCAAAATACTTGGTAAGATGTGTTTTTGCAGTGAGTGGATGTTTTGTGTCAAATGACTCTTGGTTGAAATGATATCTTGTAACTTTTTGCAGGCGGAGGAGTCTCAGAAGAAGAGAAGAGCTCAAGAGAGTAACGATAAAGGTGATTTTTTTATTTATTTATTTATTTTTTTTAAACATTTTAAAAAATTTTGTCAGAATGAATTTGTGTCTCAGCTGCATTGCTAACAGTCTGTCTCCACTCAGCTCTGCGTCCTCCGGTGCCACCAGCCTTTTCTCCGAGTTTCTCCCGGATCGTGCAGCTCCTCTGCTGCGACGTTTTTATCCACATCCTGGGACGCATCCTGCAGAGAGCAGCGGAGGACCGGTCCACACACTGGACCGAGGCCATGATCCAGAGGGTGAAGAAAACTTTGTTAAACCTAGACCTGGGCAAAAAAAATAGATTTTATCGATTAACCAAATTAATTTTGGTTTTGAAGGGTTAATTTTTGGAAAATCTGATTTTTTTTTTTTTTTTTTTCACCAATGCACTTGTGGGGTTTCCATAGTTCAGAGTGATATCATCTTGACCAGGGCGGCCATCTTGTTTAACAACGTCTGTTTATTTGGACTTTGAATTCAGGTCAACTTTGTTGGAATATTAGGGCCAGGCTGTGAATTTTTATTTATTTATTTTTTAAATAAAGTCATAATATTAAAGAAATAAAGTAGTAATTTTATGACTCCTATGTGGAAAAAAATAAAATAAAATGTGAAATGTTACATATCTTGTGGATTTTGGCATCAGTTCTACAGATTAGGAAATATTTAATCTTTTAAAACATCAGAACCAAATTATTATGTGCAACAGGACTTTGAAATGACTGTGTATTCAAAGAAAGAACTACAAAAACTCCACAAACAGCTGGTCACATCAGATACTGATAACTTGATTAGCTTTTATCCAATTAAAACAAATTTTATCTTATTTTAACTCATTTTCTGGTAAAATGTTATTTTTTTTCTGCTGACATTCTAGTAATTTAACAAAAACTTAAAAAAGCCACTTTTTGAAAATATTTTCTGTAAAAAAATAAAACAAAACAAAAAAACAATTAAAATTAGATCTGATATGAAAAAAAATCAGAGATTTTATTTTATATCACCCAGATTTAGTGAAACCTTTTTACGAGTTAAAAAGTTAATCTGAAGTAGAAATAACTTCCTGTCTTTGCAGGCGCTGCATTTGATTGGCCAGGCTTTGGTGGAGGAGAAGACCCAGCTTGAGAGCGGCAGCGTGGAGGACGTGACCTTTGACTTCAGCCTGAAAGCCCGCGGTGAGAGAAAACTCTGAGTCGTCCCCGACCTGCTGTTTCGTCACATGACTAATTTTGGCAGAGTAATTATTGTTGTTCTACTTTTGCAGCAGTTGGTTCAGAACATGGCAAGTCGCTTTTCCTCTTGTTGTCCAAGATCAAGGCTCTGCCTTCGCTGGAAGCTCAGAAAGACCTGATCAAATGGCTGCTGCAGGTACAACATTCATCATCTCTTTTTATTCCTGTTCTAGGATAGTCATGAAATGTTTCTATTCAACAAAAATGTGCAAAACAAAGAGAAGGTTTGCATTAAAAAACAGCAAATTAAAGGAAAGACCAAAATACAGAATAGAAACAAAGAGGAAATTCAAGTGTAACAGCAGCATCAGTTGTTATGGTTCACAAAAATAGTTTCTGGTGTTAAAAACAAATATAAAAATAAAATTAACAGTAATAATAATAATACTATACTGTAAAAGACTAACAAAACAGAAAATAGTAGTTATTAGAAATAAAAATATTATGTATCAAAGGATAAATCTAAGCAAGATAATTAGAGATGCATGTTTTAAGGAAAGGAAGTAACAATACAATATGCATACAAACAAACAAAACCCTAAATGAACAAAAATAAGTCAGAGGTTTTTGTAATTTGAAAAAAAATTTTTCCTTTTATTATTAATCAGTTTAAGGGATTTGACTGTATATTTTAGTTTTGATAAGAAATTAAGAATAGTTATTTAAGTTTGCAAACTTTTGTGAATGAAACATTTTGCCTATATGATAATAAAACTAAACGTATGTTCAACATTATAATTTTCAGAGTTTCTGTGATTTAAAAACGTTTTTTTTTTTTTTTGTTGTTTTCAAAGTCAGAAATTTACATGCACAAAAATCATGAATCCTGGGAAAGCCCAGTGATGATTTATGCTAGGTTACGTTACATCATATTAGTGTAATTTGTTTATTTTTTTGTTTCTTTTCCAGATGTTTGAGATTGTGAAGTGCATCAGAGAGAAGTCCAGTCCTACAGTTTCTGTCAGCATGGACACAACCAAGCCAGAGGAGGTAAGGAAAAAGAAAATGAAGCATTCAAAGAGGGAAAATTAGACCTGATTGTGACTGATTTATCAATCCAGAGCTCTCAGGATAAAGAAAAGGCCGAGCGGAAAAGGAAAGCGGAAGCGGCAAAGCTCCACCGTCAGAAGATCATGGCCCAGATGTCGGCGATGCAGAAGAACTTCATCGAGTCGAACAAGATGCTTTATGAGAACATGCCGGAGACGGGCACACAGGAGGAGCCTGTGACGTCCTCTGAAAGGTCTGCAGAGACTTCCCGTGTTTATCCGTTTGTTTTTGTTTAAAAATCTGTCGCTAATCGGTTATTTTTACGCCCTAGCTCTGCCATGGAGCAGCGGGAGCTGTGCATAACCTTCGGGCCTCTGCGGGGACCCACCCCAGCTGAGAGGGAGGTGCTCACCTGCATTCTGTGTCAGGAGGAGCAGGAGGTGCTGCCTCTGGCTCCAGCCATGGTGCTGACCGCCTGCGTCCAAAGATCCACCGTGTTGACGCAGTGCAGAGGGAGAATCCCAGCTAACAGAGCAGATGGTCAGTCTCCTGAACTCTGCCAGCACTGGGAAACCAAACTGGAGCAAATCACCTGACCAGTTTACCTTATTGTCTTAAAGGAACAGGGACTTATCCCCTCTTCATGCCCCCTGACCTCGCGGTGGGAACCCACACTGGTAGCTGTGGACACGTCATGCATGCCACATGTTGGCAGAAGTAAGCAGCTCATTTGAACAGTTCATCTTAGGGATGCAAACAATTATCATTAATTGTCGATTAATGGTTCATTAGGTTACAATTATTTCCATTTCATTAACTAACAATGTCCGCCAAGACCTACTTTTAGCGTTGCAGTTTGGCCGCCATCCAGCAGAGGGCGCCGCTGGTCACTATTAAACGGCGCCCTTAATGCAGAAACAAAGATGGCGGCCATATCAGAACGAAGAAGAGAAACGACTCAAACAATCCGTATTGGGATTAAAAATGGACTTTATGCGGTTCTGTTTCGAAATACAAACACTCGACAAGCAACTAAAGTTTCACTTTAACTTTCAACCGAAACGCTGCGTGAAGGAGCAGCGTCAACTTCTCATTTACTGACCTGCTACGAGGTGATGACAGAAAATAGAAGTAACGCGGAAAAAATACAAGATGGGGGAAAAAAAAACTTTTTGAGTTTGAGGCTGTCGTGAGTTAAAACACTTAATGGAGCGAAGTTTTAACCTTCTTTAAAGATCAACTACAAACTTTACTCATGTATGAATATATTTCTGTTCAGGGAGAATTAATATAGTTTATTGTTTTTATCTTTTATTTTTATGTTCAGCAACCTGAAAGGTTCATGTTTTGTTGTATTTTATAAATATGTCTAAGTTTAATAATGTCAGAAAACCACATTCGGTCTGTATTTAATACAGTTGACAAAAAATATAAAAAAGTTATCTTTTCTTTCTTAATTCAGCATACTATGACAAATTTAACCTTTTGTTATGGAAAGACACAAAGATTCAAGAGAAAACTCAGGTTTTTTTTTTTTTTTTTTTTAAATGGCCACTCGCCAGTAAATCTTAAAATCAATCAACTTTAGATTAACTCATTAATCCATAACTTGCATTCCTAGTTCATTTAGATTTCTTTGCATCATTCTTTTCTCGTCGTCCTCCTCAGGTATTTCGAGGCAGTTCAGAACACGACCAGAAACCGGCTCCACGCCGAGCTCATCGTCGATCTAGAGAACGGCGAGTACTTGTGTCCTCTGTGCAAGTCTCTATGCAACACGGTCATCCCTCTCATCCCCTTAGAGCCACTCGCATTCAACTAGTAAGTTAAACCAGATTAAAGCCTCGCCCATTGTAATCTGAGGCTGTTGTGTTGTTGAGTCGCTTGCACAGTGAGTGAAGATGTTGTTTTTCTCGGCAGTGAAAATGCAGAGATAATAGGACAACATTTGACGTTGCCCCGCTGGATTCAGGTCCTCGCTGCCAGGATTAAAGGTCTGAAGTCCGTCATGCAGGACAACGGTGAGGAGAGTTTCAGAAAGTAAGGTTTCCACCTCAGACTGGAGGAAAGGACAGACTGCTTTAGAAATAATGCAGTAGGAAAAATACAGTTAGATGAAACATTTCCTGTTTGAGGTTAGTTAGGATTCGGAGTATTTGTGCATCTTAAATTCATATATCTAAAATTAAATTTATGACCTGTGATTTAAGATCACGGGTCATAAATTCTGCTGTGGCAGGATTATTTAATCTTGTATATTTTCTGTCAGGCAAACGTTTAAGTCGCACGCAGACATCTTTATTGCGTTCTGTGACTCCAGGCGGTTGCAGCTACTGCTAACTAGCTGCTAATACACTAGCCAGCTAGCTTTTTTTGCGTATATTTATGGATCAGTTTAAATTTATTCACTTCTGTTGCTACGTTCATTCTGTGCAAAAACCTTTAACTTTACTACAAAGTAAAATATGCAGCTTTCATTTGGACATTTCTGTTGTGATAAAGGTCTTAAATTTCATTCATATATTTCCTTTGTTTTTTTGTTTTAGTTTTTTTTTTCAGTATTTGTTTTTATTTGTGTTTGGAAAGGATAAAAATTACCGTAATAAATACATAAAGCAAAAAACTGGAACATGTTAGTCTGATTTAACTTGGGGAAACTGAGGTTGGTTTTTTTATATAAATACCAAATTTTTTCTTCTCTCAGACGTCCAGACGGACGGCGGCAGCGGCAGCAGTGGCACCACCGGCCTGTTCGGTGACGGCCAGCCGGACTTCAGATCCATTCTGGCCTACGGAGTTCAAGAATCGTGAGTCCGACCGTCGAGTATTTTCAGATTCACGTGCGCATGTTTCCACGGCAACCCTTGCCAAGTTCTCCGTCTGGTTTTGGTTTTATTTAGGAGAAAGTTCTCGGACGGCATCACTGAAATGCTGGTGGTGTGCGCCACGACGGTCCACAGGGTGGGACTGAAGACGGCGCCCAACGAGCTCTGCCCCCGCGTCCCCCTCATGGCCTGGAACACGTGCGCCTTCACCATCCAGGCCATCGGTAGCATCCGCACCCCGTCCACAGGGTCCAGGTGTGCAGTTCCACGTGTGTTTTTCTCACCTTTTGTTTGCTTTTCTTTATAGAAAACATTCTGCAGGAAGAGGACAAGCCGCTGTTTGGATCCCTACAAAACAGACAGGTGAGACACCTGAGAAATACGGAGATTGGGCGTTTATATTCTGGGAATAGTGGCGTGAAGTTTCTGTGTTTGCTTTTAGATTGCAGGACTGAAGGCGATTGTTCAGTTTGCAGCGTCTCAGAGACTGAAGAGCTCCCAGGGAATAATCCAGAGGCACTTTGCAGACATGATGGGAGGTAGGAACGGAAAACTCCTCCTAAAGCACAGATTACAGAAATGAAAAGCAAACGTGTCGGGCTGCAACTATAAATTATTTTGATGCTTAATGGATTAATCGTATGAAAAACTGGCAGACTTTTATTTAAGTACTTTTTGTCTTATATTAGAAACACATTAAATGGTACAAATAAACAAGTGAATTATTTTTTTAAATAAAATTATTGCCCAAAATTCAATAACTGTTTTCCTTTTGTGCATTATTGATCATTAAATTAAAATGTACAAAACTCAACACAGTGCAGAGCCAATCTACCGACTATTTTCTAGATTAACTGATTAATAATTGGATTGCAAAAGGTTTTTTTTTTTTTTTTTTTTTACAGAATTGGAAATGGGTGAAGCTCAAACTGACAATTGAGGCATTCTGGGTAGAGAACATTTTCAGGCATTTTCATCTTAAATGCTAATTGTATACATTTTTTGTACAGTTTGTTCTTTCAGCAAATGCACTTTTTAATGATCAGTTGATTACTCTGCAGCTCTGTGTTCATATTAAATACACAGTAATGCTAGTTGGTAGGAAGTTATTCGCCTAAAAAATTAGTATCTGTTAAATAATCTGTAAGAAGCAAATAAGTTAGAACTGCACATAAACTGTTGCGGATACATATTTGGGTTTTGCAGCTCGTAGGATTGTTGACATGTGTGATTTATGAGAGGGAGATGTTTTATTTTAATGTGTTCCTTTTACAACCTTGTCTAAAATGACCGTTTATTGTTGCTGAGGGTGAGAGAAGCTCATTTCCTTGCAGCATTTATTCAGTGGCTCCTGTAATCAAAGCCGTGGCGTCTCTCCTCAGTGTTGCTGCCGGTTCTGAGCAGGAAGAACACGCCTTCCATTCTGGATGTGGACTTCTTCCATCTCTTGGTAGGCGACCCTTCAGCGGAGCAGCTTTCGCTCTGTTTTATCTACTTTTAAATTCACGTGTTTATAATAAAACGGTTGATTTTTAGTTTTGGCCTCCTTTCAGGTGTCTTAAAGGGGAACTATTACACAAAATTCACATTTTGTATTTTCATTTTGGTCTCAACCGCTTCTAAAAACACCCGGATGTTTTTGCCAATGAGTTAATGTTTTTTTTTTTTTTTTGGTGTTTGGAAAACTAATCATTTCAAAAACCTCCTGATGGTTACATCACATTCGCTGTTACCTAGCAACCCAGGCTGAGCATGTTTGGTTAACTGGTTTTACTGCGCTGTACAATGGCTGCTGGAAAAGACAAAGTGATTTGTTGTTGACTTGCCATCAAGGTTGGTTGGTTGTGCAGGAGGCTCTACTTATGCTTTTCAAAGATGTGCGGTTGTGTAATTATCCATCTGCTTGCAGCCATTTTCACATGCAAGTGTAAACGTTGAGTTAGCCAGCAGTAGCTTAGCCTATGGCCTTTATGCTAGCTTGTTCATGGAAGCATAATAGTTCACCTTTAAGTGTTTTAACCTCCTTTGTTTCCGTCAGGTGGGGTTGGTGTTGTCGATTCCTTCTCTGTACCAGGAGGAAGGAATCGACTTGCAGCCGTCTGCCGTTAGCTCCGCCTTCAACAACATGTACATCTTTCACCTGGTCACCATGGCTCACGTCCTGCAGGTCCTCCTCACCTCCACAGGTACCAGAACCACACAGACAACCGGTCCTGTTGAAATGTGTCGCACAGAAGGTTTGCTGTCGTTGAGTTTTCCTTTCCTTTCTGCTCAGTGGGTTTATCCTCGTTCATCGCAGTTCCAGTTGGCTTAAACATTTGGTTTTGTTTTCTGCAGACTGTAAATATGAGCAGGTTTATCAGGTTTCTTGTTGCTGTTTTCTGACACTTGCCGGACTTGAATGTTTCCCTGTTTTCCTCATTTTTAAGAGAACTGTCACATCGTCCCGAAATCCTAGGGAAGTGTCATGCAACTCACAGAAAGATCAATCGAAATAAGACAAGTTTTAGAAATAAAATCTCATTTTCTTTTCTAAAAAGAAAGATATTTCTAAGCCGTGTCACCCAGCTCTATCTTAGTTTCACTACTATGGGATTCCTTCAAACCAAACAGCCAAATTGGAGGGAACCTTTCTCGAAGGAGTTGCAGATTTGAAAATAACCAGGAAGTCGAACTGGATCTGAAAGCTGTACTGTTTATTTTTCCAGATTTTCCAGCTGCAGGCGATGGAGAGGAGACGGAGGAAGCAAGATTAGCAGCAGAGTTATACACAACAGTGTTGCTACACACTGGAAGGTTGTCTTCTTTTTTCAACTTTAATTATCTGCGAAGACGCAGATAATAGTTTCATTTTTAATGTCAAATCCACGTGTTGGGTCTTTTTTTTTTCTATGCTTGGTGGTAAAAGCTGCGACTTTGTTTCAGGCTGGTTCCAGATTTATCCGGTGGCTCCGTGGCTCAAAGGGTGAAGGCGGGAATTGAACCTTTCCTGCGAAGTGCTGCTCTGTTTTTTAACTGCCTTACTGGAGTCCATCCTCCAGAAGAGCTTTTTAGCGCTCCTGGTGAGTCAAACTCCGGGTTTGGCATCAAGTTTAACTAAAATTTGTTAAACCTTTCAAATTAAGGTTGATGTTTTGTGTTGTAGTTTCCTCTCCAGGACAGATGGAGGCACTGTGTAGCTACTTGGCTCTACCGTTCAATGTATTTCAGCTCTTCCAGGACTACAGAGACGCAGTTTCTCCTATGCTTCAAAGGTGAGTGGAAATGCTGCCTGATGCAGCCGCTAGCTAAATGGAGAGTTTTCTGACTGCATGTTTTATTACCCAGGTGGTGTGGGAGCCCCTCTATCACCAAAGCCCTGCAAGGGAAAACCCAGACCATCAGGTTGGCGTTAACTCGTGCTTAAAACGTCCTAAATTCATGGATCTAAAATTAAAACTTTAAAATGTCTCAAATTAACTAGAAAATATCTAAGTTAGCTTTAAATACGTTAAGCACAGGTCTTAAATTTTGTTTTGTCGGAACTATTTAATCTCGTATTTTCTATGCATTTTACTTTTCTCACGGGAAACAAAAGTTTGATTTTCATTACGTTTTGTGACTCGAGTCGGTTGAGGCTACCGCTAACTAGCTGCTAATAAACCCTTGCTAGCTAGCTTTTTTGCGTCTATCATTGGTAAGTTTAAATTACTGACAGTTGGCTGGACGACGTTCATCTTTGCCACTTTTGTTGCTAACCCATATGATGCACTGCAAAAACACAAAATCTTACAAAGTAGTTTTGGTCTAGTTTTTAGTGCAGGCGTCTTGTTGCACTTAAAATAAAACAAAAAATAACTTACAAGTAACTTTTTAGCGAGATAAAGGAGTCACGTCATTGTGTTCTGACTTACTGCTAACATAATCTTGCTAACTAGCTAGCTAGCCCTTGTTGCATCAGTCATGGGTATGTGAAAATTTATCTGCAGTTGGATGTATGACGTTTGTAAATTTCTTTGCAGGTACAGATTTTATATTTTAATCATCTTAAAAAGTCTTAAATCTGAATTGGTGAAACCTACAGAAGTCTTAAAAAGTCTTAACTTCACCTATCTAAAACTTAAGCCTTAAATAATAATAATAAAAAGTAAATTAGCTTTAAATACGTTAATCACTGGTCTTAAATAGGATTATTTAATCATGTATTTTATTTTATTATGTATTTTATTCAAAGCAGTTCAGGCTAATTACTACTTTGAACCATCTAAGTACATTTGACTAACTTTGTCTTGGAAGGACTATTTAGTCGTATGTTCTATGTACCATTTCCCTCTGCGGACTTTCAGACAAAGGTTGAGTTTCACAAAAATCTTCACTCACTAACGTACCCTGCTAACTAGCTAACTAGCTAGCTTCTTTTTGCATCTATAAAGGTTGGAGTATAAAGTTTATCTCCAGTTGGTTAGACTAAATTTGTGGAGAAATTCTGTGGAGAAGTAGGCATTAAATTTAATTCGTACAGGTCTTAAATTTGAACAACGGGGTAAAAGTTCCTGAAATAAGCTGCTGATATTCCTCCTTCCTCAGATATCCGAGGAGAAGGAATCGGCTGATCGATCTTCCAGAGGATTACAGCGCTCTCCTGAACAAAGCCAGCCACTTTCAGTAAGGAACCCCGTCGTCTCGTCTCGTCTCGGTCCGACTCCTCTCACCTGCTGGTTCTGGTCTCTTAGGTGTCCGAAGTCCACGGTGGACGAGAGGAAGCACCCGACGCTGTGCCTGGTCTGCGGCGCCATGCTTTGCTCGCAGAGCTCCTGCTGCCTCAGTCAGCTGGACGGCGAGGACGTGGGGGCGTGCACGGCCCACGCTGCCACCTGTGGAGCCGGAGTGGGAATGTTCCTCAGGTCAGTTCGCCCCTGAACTCTTATTTATCGCTCAGCGACGCTTGTTGAAGCTCTGGGCTGTAAGTAAATGAGATGCGGCTCGTTACAGAATCAGAGAGTGTGAAATTGTCCTGATGGCCAGTAAGACGCGAGGCAGCACCTACGCCGCTCCGTACCTGGACGACTACGGAGAAACTGACCCTCACCTTGGGTAAGATGGACGTTTACCTCCTGCAGACGCATCATTCTTTCTTTTAACGCTGCTTTATATGACGCAGTATTAGGACCGTCTGAGAAAATAAATAAAATTATGACAATAAAATCATACTACGAGAATAAAGTTGTACAGTAGTAGTCTAAATATGTAAATAATGTAATAATATGAGAACAAACCCATATTTCGAGAATAGTTTTAAGAGAATAGTTGAAATAGAATGAAGTCAGAATATTTCAAAAAATAGTCAGAGGTAAAAGTCAAAGTAATAAAAAAATAAAGTAGTAATTACAATAGTCATATTTCTGAAATAAAGTCGTACAAAAAAAGTTGAAATAGGAGAATGAAGTCATATTTCGAAAATAGTCAGTATGACGGGAATAATGTCAGAATAATAAGAAAATAAATTTGTAATCATATCAGAAAAGTCATATTTTGAGAATAAAGTTGTATAGAAATAAAGTACAACTAATACAAGAATAATACAACAAAATATTTAAACTTTATTCTCTTGTGCGCTTCTAGAAATTCTTCTAAGAAAGCCAAAATCTCATTAATCTCATTTTTACTTTCTTAAACATTATTTCTTGGGGTTTAGTGAACTGAGAACACTAAAGTTAATTAATAAAACTAATCCTCAAAATCACACTTGCTTAATATATGTTTTTTATTTTTGTTATATTTTATAGATTAAAAATCAGGAAAAGTTTTGTCTTGCTACATATTTTCCACAGAAAACTTTTGATTGAAATATTCATGTCAAATATAATATTTTCTGGTATTAAGACTTTGTCAAAAAGGAACATAGTTAATGTTTGGAGAGCCGGGCATCATCTGTTGAAAACAGTAGAAGTGGGAAATGTTGCCTTTTGATTTGAATGGGGAAACAGCGCCATCCGGTGGACAAGCATAAAATATCATGGTTATTGATCGCTGATGGGTCAAAATGAGCTGAATGTGAGATAAATCGATCAGAAATATTTTCAGCTGTAATGTTTTGCTCTTTTTTTCTTTTGCTTTGTTATTTTTAGACTAAATTCAGGCACTAAGAACAACAAAAAATAATCTTTTTAGTAAATATCCCCTTGTTAATTCAGGCTGTTTTCATGAAAGTCAGCAAAAGTATCTTTGGAAAAAAAAAAAAAAAGTTTCCCCTCTTGTGTTTGTTGGATAAGTCTGATGTACCTGCAGAAGTAAGTTTTAATTTTACTTAAATTATTAGGAAGCTACAGATAAAACACACAAGGGTTTTAAATTATAAAACCCATTTCAATTTATGATTAATGGTGGATTAGATTAAAATTAGTTCCAACCAATTAACTAATAATATCCATTAAAATAAAATAAAAAACATTAACTAAGGAGTCTCTGAAAACAAAATTGTTGGGTTAGTTGAGACTTAAGAGTTTCATCATCTAGTATTTGGTAGGAAGAGAGAAAAACAATAAATCATGCAGATGGAAATTATTGAGTTTAATTTATCGTTTAATTGATTTATTGCTTATTGTGACAGATCTAATAATTTCTACAGATGGTAGAAAAATAGACAAACAAATCCAGACTTGGTTGGAGGAATATCTGATGGACGCCATGTTGGCGGCTAAACGTTAAATAAACAGATTTATAGAACGATTACACGTGCAGTGGAGTACAAAATACAGGCTGGAAATCCACAGATATTTTATTTTAATACTTTAAATATTTAAACTCTACACATCCCAGAGTTTGTAGGGAGGTTTGCTTTCATGCTGATTAAAACGATTAATCATGATGAATCGATTGTTGAAATAATTGTCAACAGATTCTCAGAGAGACGTTTTAAATATCCAAAGTAACAAATTTAATTATGGAGTCTCTGTAAACAAAATTGTTCGGTTTTGTCAGAAGCGGAGGCAAAACAACAACGATAAATCATTAAAATGATTAAACGGAGCTCGTTTTAATTCGTCGTTTACTGCAGCAGGCCTCGTTGCGAGTGGAAATGTTTTTTGTTTTCCAGGCGGGGCAACCCGCTGCACCTCTGCCCCGAGCGCTACAGGAAGCTGAACCAGCTGTGGCAGCAGCACTGCATCCTGGAGGAGATCGCCCGCAGCCTGGAGGTCGTCAACGTCATGTTCGCCTTCGAGTGGCAGCTGGTCTGAGCGCTTCCCCGACCCGCCGCCGCCGCATTGCCCCGTTCACACACACACACGCACGCACACACACGCACGTATTTAAAGCCTTCCAGTCAGAAGAGGCCTGACCCGTTCCGGGGCGGTGATGACGATGTAACCGAAGTCGCCTTGATTCAGTTTGTTTTGCGGTGCGGATGAGTTTCACTCGGAGTGACGTTTGTTTTGTTCTTTTGTTTCAGATCAACTCAAAACCTTCTTAAAAACATCGTTTTTAGTTTATAGATTTGATTTCCTCTCTTTGTGTTGAAAACATTTGACGTTGAAGGGTTTAAATATGGTCATAAATCCTATTTAAATTGATTTTTCCCTCCTCTGTGTATAGATGAAATATGGACCTATCTGCTCTCATCTTTACTCCTGTATAGAAAACCCTCCTGTGTAACTTTCAGATTCTCTCTTAAATAATAATGAAACCTCCCACATGTATTAGTTTAAAATCCTTCATAAGCTCTAGAAAAATTTATTAAGTTTCTTTAAAAATTTCCATCATGAAATCCTTTCACTTAAACCAACAGTAAGCCAAAAAGTAAGCATGGTGTAATTACAATATATGGAAGGAGCTGTTATGAGACACTTTCCCCCGTTTTTCTTTAGTCATGTTAACGCTCTTTACATGAAAAGTAATAAAGAAATGTAAGAAATGTACAATTTATTATATATTCTATGTGAATATATATTTTCTGTTTTGTTTGACTGTACCACATGACTTCCTGCTGTTGAAATAAAGAGAGATGCAAGCATACTCTTTTTCATACGCTCAATAAAAGTTGAGAGAAAATCAAAAGCAAATGAGGCGGATTAGCAGAGGTTGCTAACAACTGATGGTGTCATCCAGGACAATGTTGCTGTGAAATGTTGTCTCACCTGTTGGCTTGTTATGACTTCAGTCAGAAGCCACTTCAGATTCGTCGCAACACTGACTGCTACTGGAGATTTCCCATCCACAGACTGTTTGAGGAAATTTGGATGACAGGATTCGACATTTAATTTTCCATTGAGATAAAAGTATTTTTGAATTTGAACAGTCAACTAAAGACACATTTATTATATTTTTAAATGTGGCATTTTATATTAACATTTATATGTAAATGCATGAGATTTTTTGCTAAATTGCTAATTTCAATTTCGCATATGTTCTAAAAAGAAAATCCAGAAATTTGAAAAGTAGAAAACTTATAAATTTTGAGATTAACCTCACAGACATTTTTTAGATACAAGAAAAGTCCTGACATCAAAAAAGTCGAATATTTGCTAGAAAAAGACTAAAATTCTGAGATTAATCTCAGAAATGTTTTAATTAAAAAAAAAACAAACTGGAAAATTATTAATTTCTAAAGTAGAACAATTACTAGAAAACACTCAAACTTTCCAATCTAAAAAAAAATCCAAAATAAAAAAAAAAACCTGGAAATGTCTGAAAAGCAAAACAATTACTAGAAAATTTTTCGCAACAAAACATGGAATTTTCTGAGTTTGGGAAGTAAAACATGGCTGGAAAATAGCTCAGAAAATGTTACATTAATCTCAGAAATGTTCTAGAAAAAAGTTGAATGTTCAACTTTTGAAACACAGAAATTTCTAAAATTAATCTAAAATTTCTGAGGATTTTTCCCAGCAAATTTTTAATTCAAGATTAGAATTTTTTTTGTTTTGTTTTGTTTGTTTTTTAGAAAATTTCTGAGATTAATCTCAGAATGTGAGTTTTCTGGTGGTAATTTACCTTCTTTAATCTAGTGGCCCTTACCGTAGTTGCCTGCCTGGCCTGTAGAGGGCGCTGTTTCCCCTCATTGCAGAGTGTTTCTGTTTTTCCTGCGTGTTTTCAGTGGCAGCCCCACTCTCTCAGTGTCACTGCTACTTCAGGAGCAACAAACTCTGATCTGGGATGTTGGGAACTCTCTGAATCCGCTGCTTGTGTTTTTCCCCTACCGGTTCTGGTTCTGTTCCTTCCGCAGGATGGGTTTTATCATAACTTAGCTGTTCCAGACCTGTTGGAGGACCGCTTGCTCGTTTCAACACACCAGTTCGGACATGGAGGACCTGATCCGGCTCTCCGACCAGGACCTGCAGAGGTTCGGTAAGGAGGACCTGATCCGGACGCTGCGGGCTCTGCAGAACCGCAGCACGGAGGTGATGCTGGAGCACGGGAAGCTGATGAAGGACGTGAACCGCAGCCTGCAGGTCCACCTCCAGGAGATCCGGAGCCTGAAGGAGGTGAACCAGAAGCTGCAGGAGGACAACCAGGAGCTGCGGGAGCTCTGCTGCTTCCTGGACGACGACCGGCAGAAGGACCGGAAGGTGTCCCGGGAGTGGCAGCGCTTCGGCCGCTACACGGCCGGCGTGCTGTGGCGGGAGCTGGGGCTGTACCAGCAGAAGCTGACCGAGCTGGAGGCCGGGCAGGAGGCGCTGCGGGGGGAGAACGCCGAGCTCAAGGAGATCGTCCTCATGCTGGACGAGGAGAGGAGCGGAGCCGGGTCCCGGAGCTCCATCGACAGCCAGTCCAGCCTGAGCGGACCGGTGCCGCCCCGGGACGGAGGCGACGGGAGCAGCGGGGGGAGTCCGGACCACCAGACCGCCTACCTGAAGGGCTGCGGGGGGAAGGCGGGCCCGCTGAGGCGGTCCGTGGACGATCTGTCAGCTCATGGAGGCACCGGTGAGTTCCGATCAGGTGAAATCTGTCGATTCAGTTACCGAAGAATCTGGTTCTTTACAGAGTGAAACATAAACACAAAAGTTCAGCGGAAGGAAAAAGTGTGCAAACTAAGTAAAATAAACTAAAAGTACAGATAATAAACAGAGTTGGGTTGTAGTAATTGGTTACATTCACTTGAGTAACGTTTTGGAAAAAATGGACTTTTATGAGTATTTTTACTACGCTGTACTTTTTCTTTAGGGTAATTTTACTACTAAGTTTCTGTATTTGTACTTGTGTAACATTTCTGGATACACAACTCACAGTGAGTAACTTTACCGAATGAAGAACAAACACATTTTATCCAAAAATTCAGTTTTTGGTTAAATTTAAATAAGTTGCATGTTGAAAGAAACTGATTTGGAAAAATGTTTATTTTTCCTTATTTTTTGTAATTATGTTATTTATACTAATTAATTGCATTTTGGTTTTTAAAATACCAACATTTCCACATGACTCTATATTTGGGTCCTTATGATGTACTTTAAAGTTTTGATTAGTTACTCAGTACTTTTTACCAAATACTTTTTTTACTTGAGTAAAATATGTTGAAGTAGTTCTACTCTTACTTCGGTACAATATTTAGGTGCTCCACCCACCTCTGATAACAATACAAATATAAAACAATGTTCATGAAACAGACCGTGCTCAACATGGCTTTCATTTCTGATTAGAATAATTAGGACAGAATAGAAAACACTAGAATAGAAACCGTCTTTATTATCCAGCAAAGTGGAAATTCAACAGATCCAGATAGAAAGGATCACACAAAAAGTTCTTAAAGTGTTAAAAATTATGTATAGAAATAATTACAACAGTAATAATAATATACTTTATTCTTCTCAGATTGTATTCACAGTATGTTGAGTGGAGGTGAAAGTAAACTAAAAGTAAAGATAATACTACATATGTAAGCAAAACAATCCCCCATTTTAAAAAATGCTACTTTAATCAGATCATAAAAGTAGTTTTTTTTTTTTTATTGGTCTTTTGTCATATTGTTGCTTTCTCGGTAACCGAGTTTTGGATTTTTATTATTTTTATTAGTTGAAGGTTTTAAAAGTCACATTTTTAAACTTCCTTTTAGGTTTAAACTGCTTCTAAAAAACAGCCACAGTGTTTTAAAAAAAAACAACAAGCTGTTTTGTGTGTCAGTGTTTTTGGGTGTCCAGAAAATGAGTCATTTCAAAAACATCACGATTGTTAAGTCAGAAAATGACGCTCTGTCGTTACCTAGCAACCCCAGCTGAGCCAGGCCGTTCCCTAGCAACCGAAGTGGCTCTCCAGGACGTCTGGTCAGCTGGTTTTACCGCTGTAAAATCTCTGATTTTGTTCAAAACATTTAATTAACGTGCTTTGTAAAGCCTGTAGACCTATCCCAACCGGTTCAACGAAGCATAATCAGTCACCTCCGAAAAAGATAATCGAAATGAACAAAAGGTAAACACTCAGTTACTGAAATAAATGAACTTTTCAGTAACGATCCCAAATAAAGACCGAGTAACGAGAGTCCGACTTTAGAGGCAGAGGTATATTTCTGGCGTCACACACAGATGGTTTCTGTCACCGATCTTCCTCTGTCTGGCCCGGTCGGCACAGATGGTCCCGTCGTGATTACCTCGACAGGTCTAATGAGGATTTAGCACCTTAGCTGTGGCAGTACGAGACAGAGCACAGATGGAGGATCAGCCGCCATCGAGATGCAAGTCAGGAGTTTTCTTGCTAGATCTCAGTTTGTTTACTGAATAGCTTAGACTGGAAAACTGATCCTGACCAGAGACTTCATCTTGTTTGGGTTCCGATTGACCGCCAACAAGGCCTAGTTTTAGATCCAATCCTTTCAGATTTTATTTAATCACACTAACTATCTTTTTATCAATTTTTAATGAGTCAGTTTCTCTAGGACTGATTTCCCCTGAATTATATTTAAATTTTCACTTGACATGGAGTTGGTTACACGATGAAAACATTGTTTGTTGGGCCAATTTTGACCAGCTTTCTTGATGCAAACAAATGACTCACAAATGTTTGACAAAGAGAAACTAACTTGGTTTGCTTGGGGTTAATCAATGCCTCATCATGTTTGGCAGGGGAAATAAGAAAAAAAAAATTAGAAACAATTTCTTAAAAATTGGTCTCATTCACAACATTTATGCTGTTTTAAAATTCTTGGAAATCTTCTGTGAGTTTTGGTATAATTACTCAGTTTTAAACTTTGTCATGGTAGTGAGACATCACTGAAGATCTTAAACTCAGCATGAACTTTAATGAAGATTAAAGTTGATGAAAGTGTGTTTTTGTAGCTATTTGTTTATAACGAAATATTAGATGATTACTAGAACCCAGCATGCATGTCGTAAGCCATCCCTTATTCTTGCTGCTGTGTTTTAGCTTTAGGTTAAAAGGCCCTGCCACAAGGCTACAGCTCCACCCACAATGCTAAAGCCCCGCCCACATGGTTAAAGCTCCACCCACAACGCTAAAGCCCTGCCCACATGGTTAAAGCCCCACCCACAACGCTAAACCCCGCCCACAAGGTTAAAGCTCCATCCACAACGCTAAAGCCCCGCCCACAAGGTTAAAGCTCCACCCACAAGGCTAAAGCCCCGCCCATACGGTTAAAGCTCCACCCACTTGATATAAACCACACCCATCTATTTCCACTAATTTTCTACTGTGTTTTAGCATTAGCACAAAAGCTCTGCCTACTTGATATAAGCCACACTCTCTTTCTCTGCTTTTCTTAGCTTTAGCTGTGGTACACCTCTCACCAGATTAATCCCAAATCCCAATTTTTAAGCTATAATGATGCACATTTTGTCACTTTTTCTGATTTCTCAGTCAGAACACGGGCAAATAAATCTGACTCAGAGTTAATTTTTAGTGTAGTTCTGTAGAATTAAATGTGAAACAATATCTCGAATTATGAATCAGAAAACAAATAAGAGTAGATTCAGAACCTGCATAGTTCTGCACTGTGTTTTACGTGAATATTCCCCAATACTGCCAACTTAGATAATCTCTGAAACACACACGGGAAAAAAAAAAGAAAGGTTTTTACAACACAAATTACTGTCAGGTCTTACAGGGATTTGTTAAGGAAAAGCTACTTGGTGATAATTCCCCACATTCCTGAGCGCACAGATCCCCAGAAGCTTTGTGGGAAAAAACCTTGATGTTTAAGTGATAAAGAGGCATTGTTTTATCCAGCATGGCTGCAGAAAATCCACCTGCTGGGATGAGTCTGGTGAGGTGGTTAAACGGGCCAAATGAGCAATTAACATCGATGAATATGAGCAGAACAGATAAATCATTGTGCGAGTTTGCATTGTGCACATGTGGCGTTTTGTGTGGGACTTTCAGGGCGTGTTTGTGCTGAGGTCGAGTTTTTCTCGGCTTCCTCTTCTTTGCCTCAGTTTCTCACAGCACCATCAGGAATGTGACGGATTTTATTTAAAGGCGATTAATCTTCAATAGTTCCAGCTGTCAAATATTTACAGGCTCTGCTGCTGGGGAATATTTCCATTTTACTCTGAAAGCTCAGGAGGAGTGAAATAACATGTAAATGTGACGTATCGTCTGAACTCTGAGTCCAGACGATATTTTAGTTTAAATAATTTCAATACGATTCAGTTCAGCTTATTTCATTTCAGTTTAATCTAATTTACTTTCATTTATTACAATTCAGTTCATTTTAATTGAGTTTGATTCAGTTTGGTTAAATTTTATTTGGTCCAGCTGAATTAGTTTCGGTTTGTTTTAATGCTAATTCATCACAAATATCTCATAACCAGCTGATCTCCCAGTCAAGTTATCTAGAAAAACCCAATCACAAGATAAGTTCCTTACATGTGTGTGCTGGATGCTAAACTAGAGATGTCGATTAGTAGTTTATTAGATTAAAATTATTTTCATTCTATTGACTACTAACGTTCGTTTAAACCTTCTTTTTAGTGTTGTAGTTTGGCCTCCATCAGGCAGAGGGCGCTGCTGGTCGCCGGTAAGCGGAGCCGTATCATAACAGGAAACAGAAACGATCCAAACATGCAGCTCTGTTTTGAAATATAAACAACAACATCACACAGGAGCGCTCATTCAGGTGAGATTCAGCTGCATTGGTGAGAAGCGCGAATTCAACCAAAACTCACTGATCTGCTACAAAAGCGAGGATGTGATGAAGGCAGAAATACAAAGTAAATAACAGCAAATTTGTAACATGAAGCCAATAAGCACGTTGGAACCTGCGTTTAATAATGTGAGGAAAGCACTATTTTCTGCTTATTCAGTCAGTATTTAACACAGCTGACCCCAAAAATGTAATATAAACATATATAAAATACTGATGTGCTTTAAATTAACTCACTAATCAAAACCAGTGAGTTAGCATCCAAAAAACTGTCTGGGGATTTTCAACTGTTTTAGGTTTTGCGCCATCAGGTGAACTTCCTGAACTATGGAGCAACGTGAGCATCAAAATGTGCGATTTGTTCTCACATCTGGATCGGTTTCCTGAGAATCAGTGAGTGACGAGCAGAGAGAGATGATGTAATGTTAAATTTACACGCGCTTACCCTTATCACTGTATATTACTCAATTTACTGAAATCCAAGTTTGTGACATTTAATGAATACGCTCTGTTAGGAAACAATTTTTTTTTCTCCTAAGACCTTTTTTGGATGGGAAATATTTTCGGAAATGAACTGATAATGTCACAAAGATGTCATCAATTCAGTCAGAAGATCGGATTTCTCTAAATCAAATTAGAATAAAAACCTGATTGAGAAAAACTGATGTCATTTTTGGATTCAGCGGTGCAAATTAGTCCTAATTCAGTTGAAAAAACTGAAAATACTTTTTGTAAGCCAGTGTAACTTTCATCCTTATTCTAAACTAATACAACCCAGATAAAGTCATTGGTTCTCTTTCCTTCCTTTAAGACAAAAGTTAGAGACGAAGCTGAGAATATAAATTCTTAAAATCACTGCAGACCTATTAATCCTTTATCGGTCGTCCTGCTGTAGAAGCAGCTACATCCTGATCAGTGCTCTGAACCAGTGCTTCTTTCTTTCCCAGTGATGTGGTGGTATTTTCCCCAGTTGGCCTCATTCCCGACACATTTGTGCTCCTTTGCCATCTGCCCCACTTCATTATGTGGCAGACAATGGAAGAGCGGCTGTGCAAAGCTTCCCATAACCTCCCCCCCTTCCCAATCCTCTCTGTCCCATCCTCTGTGGGACGGCCAGGGTCAGAGGTCGAGCCTCAGATTTTATGGGGGCCCCACCTCAGCTGACGTCTGTTTTATCAGTTCAGATGCGGAGCGGTGAACTAACAGGACCAGAAACACACACAAACGGTGGTTAAACTGGGTTTTATGGGGGGTTGTCTGGTGAGGTCAGGGTGAAGGAGTGCAGCTTGAGAACGGCTAGAGAAATATCTCAAAATGGAAATCCTGCAAACTCAGCGGAGTTCCAGGAAAACAACCTTTTAATTTGTTGTAAGAGATAACTGAGTCGTCTGCAAACACAAACATCCGAGGAATTTCCAAGTCGCGTCAAGTTTATTTGTATAGACACGCCGCATGTTATTGTTTACATCCGGAAATTTCACACATTCTCACAACGCTGGAGGGCAGAAAGACTCTTCTTCTACCTGCCATCTGTAGCCGCGCTGCCAAAGTAGAATAATTCTGTTAGCAAAATAAAACCTGAACGTGTAGGTATTATTAATTTAACAGAGCAAAGGGAAAATAACGCAGAAAAGCCATTGAAGAACAACTCAAAACCACTCGTATACTTAGTGTACATACAGACCTGTTACCATAGCAACTGACTGACAACAGCTCCACTACTGTAGCAGGATTCAACGCCAAAAAAAAAAACCATGCAAACATTTCCCACTCAAAAAACAGTACATTCAGTCTGATGCGGCTTTATGTTTTCAGGGTTGATGTTTAGTTTGTGATTATTAATAAGTGATCGTCTGAACACAGCGGTGATTTATTTTATTAGCTAATTTAAACACCAGCTCTACAGAGAAGTAAAACCTGCAAGTTGATCAGCTCCAATATGAAACTTTTCTGATGCTTCTGTGTTTCACATAGAAATATCCATTGTTTCACAGTGATCATGAGTTTAGAAAAAACAAGTTGGACTATTTTGTCCAACCCAATTGTTTACATTTAAGAAAGGAAACAGTTCCTAAGGAACATAACTCACTTTCAGATATTCTCCAACAGGCATTGACAGATTTCTAAATAAACAGTTTCTCCTTTTATTTGATCTCTGATTGGTTTTGACAATCTCAAGAACTAAATCGGTTGAATTTCATCTTATGAAGTTCTTCTGCAACAATCTTTATATATGCAAAATGTAAACCTTCCAATTGGCCCATATCGGTACCTCGATAGATGCGATGTTCGAAGTAAGCTGGTGCCAGTTTAACCAGTTCAAACATGTTTGCAGGCTGTGGCGCTACTCCACTTTTTCAGCTTTTAAACTCCAGCTAATCCTTCCTTTAAACCAATAATCTTTTTCCACTGAATATCGCTCTTATTGTCAAGCACTGTTGAGTTTTATGTTTTTTTTTAATCGCATGATTTTCTTCCTCATGACTTGTCTGAAACTCAAGACTCTCACAGGGACTTCATTCTTTTGCTTCATGGGTTTTTTTTTTGCTCTCTCCTAAAAAGTTGGTCGTAAAACAATCGACACAGTTCATGAGACAAGATGATGCACAATAAACGGTTCCCAAGACTTTTTAAAGAAAACTTGAAATTCCCAGTTTGTGTTTATGAAGTTGAGTAAAGAGTGAACAATAACAAATCAATCGTTCATTCCAGGTTTGACTTTTAGCACTCTTCGAGCACTTTTTTTTTTTTTTTTGGGAAAAAAGAAAGCATTCTAATATTTGTAAGTACATTTTTAATCACAAATGCTTAGGAAAAATCTCCGTTCAGTGAAAAATAATGTTGTCCAGCTTCGATGAGTTTAAGTATTTTAGATTTTGTTCTAGAAGTGTTTAAATAGTACGTATGTTATTTAAAAACTGGCCCCTTATGTCAGCTACAAATCAGATGCCAACTTCAGAATTATATCCACAGACTAAAACAAAACAATGAAATTATGATTTCATTTTGTTTTTACCAGTATAATACAACTTCTGATCTGACAAATATAAATAAGTTAGATTTTGAGATAAAATGGGAGATTCCAACTGCTGATCTGCTGAGTCAACACAATTTAAAAGTGATCGGAGAAAGTTTAATGCTACTTTAACCAGAGGAAGACGCACTGACTGAGCCGGACAGTTGCTTTAGACCAATTTACTCTACATTGGAGCACACAAACCTGTTGCACTGAATTGGTGCAAGTCTAGTTAGAACTGCAGAAACACTGCATATTCTAATGTTTGGCATTAGAATATGCAGTGTTCCACTTAATATGTTGTTCAAACCTATTGGAAACATCAACATGTTTTCCTTCCTAACGGAGAAAGAGAATCTACAATAACTTGGATACTTTATCCAAGACTTGATGTATAAAACCTGTAAGGACTCATCCGAAAACTCCCAGAGATTTAATTAAACCTGAGTAAAAATGGTCTCTCATTGGTACTCCAATGTCCGCCATGTTACAGTGTCTTCATGTGGAGACTCACTGGCACTAAGACAGGAAGGTTAACTGGATCTGTGCTGACCGTCTGTAATTAAAGGATGCCCTCTGTTTTATTTTGTCAGCACAGTCTGCTCTTGTGTTTGTGTGTGAGGTCAGCAGTTTATCTGCAGCGGTGACTTTCACGACTTCTGCCAGGATGTTACAAATCAACAACCTGAAGATAATGCAACCCAACGGCCAGCCATGTCTGCTCGCAGGAGCTGATTGAAACCTTACCAGAGGAACGTTCAGAGCGTTTTGTTGCAGCGAGCGCCGTACTTTATTTCCCTCCTGTCATGCCAGATGAAAATAGATTTATGGAAGTCTGTTTACACGGCAAGAATTTCAAACTGCGGCACCAAGTTACGCAGAGTGGGTGTGGAACCATTTTGTGTTTTCCCCCATTAAATCTGCCACATGTTTTTATTCAGAACAGCTTAAAGTTATTTCTGGATAAAGTTGGCCAGAACAGGCTGTGATTAAAACTAAGGTTGACATTTTCAATTCTTTGTAAAGTTGCATTAAGATAATGCAGAGATGAGGACAAGTAAACATTCTGACATAAGGAGAGGAACATTTTCTGAGGTAAATTGAAAAAGCAAACATTCTGTCTTGTTACAACTGCAAACTGTAATTAGTCTTGTGTGGAAGACCAACACAAAATAAATATATTTTTATTTGGTTAACTAATAAAAATCTGGAAAGTGTGGCATACTCCTTAAAGACGGTTATTCTTTAGGGCAGGGGTGTCGAACTCGTTTTCGTTTTGGGCCAAATTAAGATCATGAATGCTCTTAAAGGGCCGGTTGTGCCAGAATGTTGTGATAAAACCTGTTCACAAACTGTTAAAATATCAATAAACTCTTAAAATGAAATAATATTATTGAACATCTTTTCAGTCCCTCCAGGATTTTGTGATTCTTTTTGTAATTTTTTGCAATAAAAATCAAAGTGTTGGTGCTACTAATTTGCGATATTTGCGCTTATTTATGACGGTAAATGCGACTTTTATTACCAGCTGTATAGATCACGGGCTATAATCTGACATCAATTAAAGCTGAGGCAGCTGTTTAGTATAAGTTTTTGACAATTTTTGAGAAAAACCTGCAATAAACTCCCAATTATGAGTGCAAAAAAGTGTGGGGATTTGTTAATTTTGTGTGAATTTTCACAATAATTGTCAAGAAACTGGAGGGACTGATTGATATAGTTGGCAGTAAACCGATAAAAACTGCATTAATTTTATTGATAGCATATTTAAGCACACTTAGTGATTAGTCTAGAATCTAGAGGGCCACATTAAAAGCTACGGCGGGACGGATTTGGCCCACGGGCCTTGAGTTTTACACGTGCTTTAGAGATACGAGTCTGCCAGCTGCGAACATCTACAGACATAAATTTTTGTCCATACTTCTTTGCAAAATAGCTGAATCTCAGTCAGATTAGATGGTGGATTTTCAAGTCTCACTGAAGTTTTTCTGGTGGGTTTTGATCAGGCAATTGGTTACAACAGATTCTGTTTAGGAGTTTAAGTGTAAAGACTGAGTTAAATACAAATGCATGCCACACTTTTCAGGTTTTTCTTGGTAAGAAGTTTAAAAAGCATGTATTTTTTTTTTATTCTTTTTTCACAATCATGCCCTACTGTGTGTTGATATGTCGCCTAAAATGTGGTTGTAGCTTGACAAAGTGTGAATCGGGGTATAAATAATTTGGATGATTGAATAAAAGCCCCTTGTTCCCAGTCAGGAAACACTCGGGGAAACTCTGAGGAGGCCATTAGATCCTTAATGGTCCCAGAAGATCCTGGAAATGTTTAATCTCTAGACTCAGTGTAATGGGGTCTTTAGGAGTAAATGCAACTTTAAATCAAAAATCCTGTAAATAATGTCAATGTTCTCTCAGGTTTTACAAGAAGTATTACACAATAGTTTTTTTTTTCTCTAAATACATGTTTTTATCAAAACTAAGTGTTTGAAAATATCCTACAATGCACTGTGTATTACATGTAATAATTTAAAGTTCTTTTTATCAGTATTTCCAGTCAAATTAGGTGAGTAATCAGCCACATTTTTTTATTTATTGACTTAATCTCTCAGGTCAAACCTGCAGAAACTCATCCTGGAATATCTTAAGTAGTAATTATGTTTGACAGGAAAGTATCTGTGTGCGGTATATCCGCTAACAACATGCCAGCCACCTGCAGAGAGCTGCGCCCTGCGGCAACAGCATCAAACACGGTGGCCAAACGAAATCAAAAACCTCTGCTTGGATTCTACTGTTGACTGCAGGAACAAACAAAAATAAAAACCTTTTCAAATTTATCACAATAAAAGCAACTTTCACCTGCTTCCGTTGCAGGTGAAAGTTCATGACAGAACAGGTTTCATTCCCTTCATTCGCTGCCGAGCTGTCAGTGGACCTTTTGTGCCAGAAGTTTCTCCCCGTTAACGGAAACGTGCTTTGAAATCAGCACGTGCGTTCGAGCGCTGGGGTTGGGTCTCGCTAAACACTGGGATTTCGCGACCGGATTAGTCGGCTTAACTGGAATCTCTTTTGAAAAAAAATCAAGAATGTGGTTCTCAGCTGTAGGTGCAGATTAATTTGCGTGGGTTAGTATATCTAGAAAACGCGTATCATGAGAAGAAGCTCAAAAAGATCTGATTTTTGAGCTTAAAAATCAGATTTACTTGGTTTTGATGCCATTTTTTTTTCTTTAAACTGAGATTGCTTATTGCTCGTATAGTAACAGTTTTCTCAAGAACAAGGATGATTTATTAAAATTAGAATGTAGTTTCTTTAGGAATTTACACCAAAATGTCACTGAAACATTAATTAATGTAGTATTTATGTGCTTTTTTGTGTAGATATATCAGAGTGCTACATCAGAGAGCTAGAGAACAAGGTGAGGATCCTGGAGGATGAAAAGAAACTGCTGACAATGCAGGTAACTTACACTTTTATTCGACATTTATTTGCTGCAGGCCCTTTAGACAAGTTTGTAATTACAGCGTTTTTTGTCAGTGACTCCGAGTTGCAACGACATGTCAGGACTTGTGTTGTCTTTGCAGACATGACTCCTAATATCAAATTTATCAGCATCAGTTACTTTTTAAACAATGCAGCACTTTTTATCGATGTAAAATAACGCTAGTTTGGTTTTTAAGAGGCCACTTTACATTCTTTACGATGTATTTGAGTTTTATTACAAGAATTTCAACACATGGAGAAATTACTTCTATCTCTACTGCAAAAACAAAAAAATCTTACCAAGTAGTTTTAGTACAAATATCTCTAAAAATGAGACAAAACTAACTTGCAAGTAACTTTTCACCAAGGTATAGGAGTTGTTTTAAGTCGGTTCCTTTCCGTTGATGAAATATTCGTAGTTCCAGTATAACATGACATTTTTCCCATATCATAAAATATAATCTATATGGTACTAGTACTTTTTCATCAGCATAAAGAAATTGTTAGCTCAAACAAGCTCCTATATCTTGCTGAAAAGTTACTTGTAAGTTAGTTTTGTCTTATTTCAAGTATACTAAGGCATTTGCAGTGCAATTCAATAACCCAACAGAAATAGATTTGATGTCATTTTAAATTTGCCATGAACATAAAGTGTTGTTTTGCTTGGTGTTCTTTTATATTTCATATAAACATGATTGTGTTTAGTTTTTGGTGCTGCTGTTCTCAGTTTTGGTCTGCAACGCCTCAGGCTTTGGTCCGATTTTTATTGGAGAACGCCATGACCTATTGATGAGCCCAATCAGAGCAGCTGACTCTTGCCAGTAAATGCAAACACTGCAGCTCTCCGGTTACATACGGCTTCACCAGCCTCCTTTTCCTTATATAGTTCGATTTCTTTTACCTGTAAATCCTGAAACATATGAACAAAAACCAATGAAATATTGCTGGGTTTCAGTCACGTGACCCGGACGACGCGCGAAATTCAGATGGAGGGCCGGAAGGGATTTCTCCGGTTCCAAACAAAGCAAAGTTGATGAGTAGCTAATGCCCTAAATAGGCTGGAACAGACGAGGCATCTCGAAAAAAATGCGCGATCTAAAGTAGCATTAAATGGCTGCCGACTTGTTTGACTAGTGAGTTGTGCTATTTTAAGTAATTAGTCTATGATAACGATGCTATCGCTAACAACAACCTAACTCATGTTATTTCTATGAGGTTGAATCTCCTGGTAAATAATTTATTTAGCTTCTGTAAACCCAAATTCTTCCTGGAGTTGTACGTTAATGTTGAGTTTCTGAAGGACGCTGGATTCAGGTCCAATGTAGGTCAACGATTCGCTCCGATCTACAGGAACCCCATGTTCGTGTCTGGCCACGAATATAGTTCGTGTCCAGCCCTCCATCTGCATTGGGTGTCCTTGGTGCTACGTCAGCTGTAGTGTTTTTTACACGTTTGTTTAAATTGTTACTATGTCGTGACAGAATTGACTTGTTGCAACTATGTCACTTAATTAAGCAACATGACGGACAACAGTATTGAATGGAGTGACTGCGACTGTTTACCCAAGTTTTTTACACCACTTGACTCATACCACCATGTTATAAAAGGCGTTACTATAGAAGAATATTCGTGAACCTGCACTGAAAGCCTGTCTCAAATTTATTTGGTAAATTTGAGTTTAACGACTAGATTTGCCATAAACAATTTAAACGATTCAGATTTGGAGATTGTCTCAATTCTGAGGAAAAAAAAGCAAAAGTTGGAATTCTGTGAAAAAAGTCGGAATTCTGAGACAAAAATCGGAATTGAGAAAAAATGTGGAATTCTGTGAAAAAAGTTGGAATTCTGCAAAAAAGTCGGAATTCAGAGAAATACATCAGAATTCTGAAAAAATGTCAGAATTTGGAGAAAAACGTCAAAATTCTGAGAAAAACTTCTGAATTCAGAGAAATACATCAGAATTTGGAGGAAAGAAGTCAGAATGTCTTAATGCTAAGAAATAATTATAATACTGAGAAAAAGTCCAAATTCTGACTGATTTTTTTGTCTTCGTTCTCATCAGAACCATCCTCGGACTCTGAGTGGAGAACTGTCCCCCACAGGGTTCTACCTGCCTCTGGCACAGAAACCCGAAGCTGTAGTCCATGCCATGAAGGTAGACACTAACACCGTGTGGTAAGAAATGTTTTATTATTCTGTACTTGACTCTAAGCGTGTGCAGGTGCTGGAGGTCCATGAGAAGCTGGACAGCCAGAACTCGAGGGAATACGATGAAGACCTCAACGATAAGGAGAAAGCCATCGTCAGAGAGATGTGCAACGTAAGTTTCATTCTTGTTTCAGTGTTTCTCCTGAATACTTCCAGAGTTGGGTTGTAACTGAGTTACATTTACTTTGGCAGCTTTATAAAAAATTTATTTTTAGGGGTATTTTTCCTACAATCAGGAGTAATTTTATTTTGAAGTATCACTACTTTTGAGTAAAACTTCTGATGAATCTTGTTTTAACCAGACAGACATTCACCTGCAGTTTTGATACAGTTTCACATGTTTTATATTGAAAAAAATAATATTTTTTTTCTTTTGCATAATTTTGTAATTACATGTTACTTATATTAATTATTTCCATTTTGATCCTTAAAATACCAAAATTTCAACATAACTTTACATTTTGTTCCGTCTGATAATATAATTTTTATGTATTAAATGGCTGCTGTTTTGATCGGTTAATACTCGAGTAGACTTTTTACCAAATACTTTTTTTACTCTTACTTGAGTAATTTCTTGTATGGCTAATTGAAAAAACAAACAAACAAAAAAAAACCTACAATAATCATTTAGTAGGGCCACGTCACATTAATCAACATTTGTGTAAATTTTACTTTTAACAGAGGAAAAATATGTCAATATATATGTATATATGTTGAAGTAACCTCAGAGTTCATCTCAGAACATGAACCCAAATCTAGAAAAAATGTAACTCCTGAAGCAATGAAAAGATTAAAATGTTT
This sequence comes from Girardinus metallicus, assembly GCA_903067095.1. Lineage (NCBI taxonomy): Eukaryota > Metazoa > Chordata > Actinopteri > Cyprinodontiformes > Poeciliidae > Girardinus > Girardinus metallicus. The sequence continues at coordinate 18,200 of CAEGAE010014048.1, read as the reverse complement.
GATCGCTAATCTTTGGAAATATTTTGATGATTTATCACATTTTTTTAAGGGCCTGCCTCAGTGTGATTGGTTAATATTCGCCTCCTGCTGAGCGCTGACGGCTATAGTACTTGCCTTGCAGGTGGTTTGGAGAAAGCTGGGCGACGCTGCTGGTTCAAAGCTCTCTGTTCGACAGCAGCTGTCAGGAAACCAGCTCCAAGGTCCGGTCCAGTAGGAGAACCCACCATCAAACCCACAGCATGATCCCCAAACGGAAGCAGTAGAGGAAAATGGACGCACCTTTTACTACACAAATGCACAAAGTTTCAACAGTCCTGGACAAGGCGCTGAAACGGCTCACTGATGCCACCGTGTGGATTTACGGTGTAAATACGGTTTTAAATAAGCAAATTTTCAGTTTTATGTAGCAGATCCATCCACAGTCTTTCACTTTCCTGAGATCTTAGAGGTAACCGGTCCAAAGCGTCCTTCTCCCCACCGACTCCGGATCACTTGGGGATCCCTTCATTGAGTTCTGGGCGCGAGTTCGGGTCTCCCTTCATCTCTAACGACGACATCCTGCTCTACAACTCTGAATTTCCCCATAAACTCTGAGGGAAACTCTAATTGAGCCGATTTCAGTCTAGCTTGGTAAAAACCAACCCCTTTCTCTACGCTTTGCTTCCTACAAAGGTTCCGACCCATCGGCGGCTATTTAGAAACGATTGCTAATGCTTAACGGTCGGCCGTGACGTATGTAATGCGCCAGTATCGCCCCTATGAAGCTTTTCGGTTGTTGCCTGCGTTGTAAACAACCGTCCTCCACTGCGAAGAGAAAAGTATCGAGCTGAACGAGATGGCTGTGAATGTTAATTTGACATTTGGAAGCACGGCCAATGCGGACTGAACGGCTCCGTTCACTTCCTCCGCTAAAACTACAGACAGACTACAAATATAAAATAGCGCAGAAAATCGACGTCATCGTTCTCAACCAATTCTGTTCGCTGATTGGCCGGTTGGAACGCTAAATTCTAAATCCAAAGCTTCATATTTCAGCTTCACCAGGACAGACTGGAGAATTGCACTCATAAATAGAGACAAAGCTGTGATTTATCTGCCTGTTTTCTGCGCCATCCTGCATTCACGCAGAACCAAAGCATTCCCTGAGTTTCCACTGTCCAGAGTGATGTCGGCTGGTCAGGCGCCGCCATTTTATTTGACAGTTTCTACTTGCTTGGACTTTGACAACAAAATATAAGGGCCAGACTAAGATTTGTTTTATATTCTTAATTACGAGAATAAAGTCACAATTTTAGGGGAATTAAATAGTAAATAAAAATGATAATTAACAATACCATACCCAAACTTTTTTCCCCTAATAAAACAGTTCTTTCTTGTTGTTTTAAAACCTTCTCTGCTAATATAATGACTGTATATTCTCGTAATTAAACAAAAATTCTGGTAGCCTGGCCTTAATACACACAGAAGGAAAAAAAAAACAACCTTTTTTGTCATTTAAGCATGGGGAAAAAATCAAATTGTAAATTGGATCTGGTAAAAAATTGGAGATTTAATTTTCATACCCTATCACCCAGCCCTTTGCAGAAACAACACACTCTCTGGCCACTTTATTAGGCACACCTTTTCAGTTGCATGCAGAGAAGAATGGACAGGCAGTGTTGAAATAGAAAAGTGACATAAGGTTGAATAATTACTTATTACTTCAGTGAATATACCCAGAAGGAGATGTCACCTTAAAGTCTCAACAGAATCACATCTTTGGCAAACATCATGAACTGTACCAGCCAGCTTTTCTCTCCATCTTGGCACAATGTTCGACATCTTCCTGTTTGCTGCTGCATGTTGTGTTTTTTTTAACAGAGCTGGCTACTGGTTATTCTCTACATAGCAAGAACCTTTAATTCATCTACATTTGAGGAATATGAAAGCATGTTTTTGCTTCAAAGTGATTTTTTTAAAAAAAAAGAAACTATTCTTAGAAATTTCAGTTACCTACAGCTGAGATGAAGTTGCTGTCTGTTGCTTGTTTGTGCAGCACTGAAATTAGAAGATGATGTTAAAAACTCAACAAAATCAGTGCAAACACTTCCTAATAATCCAATTCTTTACTGGTTCAACCAAACTCCTGAGCAACCTCAGATATAGATGCTTTACTTTGAGCCTGATCTGACTAGCGCCTCATTTAAAGGAGAAAACAGAGGGTCAGTTTTCCACAGTTTGTTGTAAATTTGATCCCACTGGTGATTAAGTGTATGTACTATGTGCTGCCTTTCTGTCAGGAGTAGATACGCTGCCTTAATGTAGATTTTACAGCATATGTTTCTGTTAAATAAATGGAGTTTAGCTGGACTTTAAACCTGCCCGCCTTGATTCGGAGAGTTTTTAATAAAAAAATAAACAGTGCTTTAAATTAGTTTTAATGGTCTGAAATAAACGCTTTTATTTATAAGTAAAAAAATAAAAAAAAACAGATGAGCACATTTTATTGTACGGGTTGGTGGAAAAGAAAAACATTAGAAACAGCTGGTTTCTGAATGTGTGTATGTAGCTGCAGATGTATTTCAGCAAACCTGTTATTCATGAGAATAGCTTAAGAAAATTAAAATACTTTTAGATGAAAATTAAAGTTTTTTTTTTGTAAATGTGTGTTGCTTCATTGCTTGCTTAAATGGCCATGTGTGCATGTTTTATTCAGTTTCTTATTTATTCAATTTATATTCTTATTTCCTTACACATGACACTATTTTTGTCGTTTCTGCTAAAAATGTAAAACTGAAAAATATCAAAAATTATTTTCAAATAACTATTTATAAATATCTAAATAAATAATTTTAGGGAATCCAAAGCTACAAAAACAACAATAATATACAGGTAACATAAAAAATAAATGACAAGAAAAAATTTCTAAATGTTATCAAAGTTAAATAAGTTTAATGCATGAATTTAAAAAAAATTTTCTATTTGTTGTTGGTGGTTCTGTTGTTGGTATTGTAGTTTAATTAACAATGTCTTTTTTTATATCTTAATTTTGGCAGTTGTAGTCTTCCATACTCTTAATTTAGAAGTAGAAAAAATTAAATAACAGTAACATTTTATTCCACTTACTGACTCTGCAAAATGAATTAAAGCAGTTGTTAGGCATCATACTGTTTATGTTATTTTCCACCATTTTTTCCCAGGGAGAATTAAAACAATAAACTATGTACTTTTAATTAAAGAAAAAAAAAATCTGCTCTTTAGGGACTTTTTCTGTATGTTTTAAGACTCAGACATACCAACTTTGTTTGTGAGAGGCAATTTAAATTGTGGCACATCTGGGCTTCCATACCCACAGATAGAACAGCATTATTTCATGTATCCTTGAGTTCATATTTACTGTTTTCGGTTCAGGCTGCTTGCCTCATGTGAAAATAATAACAGGTGAATTTGTGATGATCTCACTGTATTTATTGCACAACACCACTTTACACACTGTGGGAATGTAAATACAGTTTACTGTAGAGTAGTTCTCACCCCAGTTATTTACTTTTGGAACTAAATGAGTAAGTAATTACTGAAACTACACCTGATACTTCTGCTACTACAACATGTGATTGTTGAGTTCGGTTTACTTGTTTTTCACCGTGATTCCACCATTCTGACATGTGAATGAACAGTCATGATGAATGTTTGGATCACACTTAAGGTCAAGGATCAGGACACCATAACATTTGTTCTATCTCACTCATCTTATCACAGGGAAACTTCAAAAACAATTAAGATTTACGACGCTCAGGGTCAGATATGAGTCTGTGAAAGTCTTTTTATCCTAAATAGATACCAAATCATAAATGAGGACAAGAAACGACTGAACAATGATGATTATAATAAAATAAGAGTACAAATATGAAGAAAACAGTTTCCACAGAAGTTAAACTAAATGCTAAAACTAACTTTTTAGGAGTCAAATCACATTTTATACTCAAAATCCACTTCAGTGCATGAAGTTTGTTTTGGTCTCCTAAGTTTTTTTTTTTGTCATATATCACCAGGATATTAGGCTCATATTTTATGATTTGTCACAAAACAGAGAGACTGGTCAGAAATGGCATCCATGGAAGAGTTCAAACTTAAATATATCCATCTTACTTTTGCCCAAAAACATCTTGATAATCCTTAACACTTTTGGTAAAATATTTTGTTTCTTGGCGAGACGAAAGATTTGAAAGTGGAACATTTTGTAAGTTGTGCTTCCTGTCACATGTGATGCAAAACTATCACATAATTTCAGGATAGGAATATCAGGATTCAATAAGCCTGATTTTTAAAATTAATTTGATCTATTTAAATATAAAAAAAAAAGAAAACTCTGGCCTTTTTGAACCAATTTCTTAATTGGTCATCACCATTTTTCATCAGGAACATGCATGTTAGTTACAAAATTATGAACTAAATTCAATCCACAAATATGAAATAGTTCTTCTTATTCATTATTTGTTTGAGAATTTATGTCCTTGAACATATAAACCAGGATGTTCTGGGTAGATCTGCAAACCGATTATGTCATTGTGTGGAAATTACAATTGTACACAAATCAGATAAGATGAGAACTTTGATACAGTTTCACCAGAACCACAGTTTAAGTTTTGTGATTTTTTTTTTTGTTTTCAGATTTCATGCTGAATGTTTAGCTTAGACTCGAAAGTTTTTTCCATCTATTTTGAACTGAAGAGTATGTTTAACCCAACCTTTCATAAAATTTACCCATACCTTTACCAAAGGGTTTTACAGTTTAATTTGTTTAATACAGCTTACAGTTTTCAAAGTTACTGTTTGTTTGAGGCTTAAATTTTTATCTGATGAAGGATTTGTCCTGTGGGCTCAGCCTCCCCCCTCTGCCTCCCAGAAAAGGAGGGAGTCGCCATAGCAACCAGTGACTCAGCATTTTTGGGAGGTTTTGCTACCAGACTTAGATCTGATGCAGTTAGATCTCCTGATATAAGACATACACTGCAAAAACACTAATTTGACCAAGTATATTTGTCTAGTTTCTATGGAAAATATTTTAGTACCTTTGAAATAAGATAAAACTAACTTACAACTAACTTTTCATCAAGGTAGGACCTTATTTTAAGTAAATATTTCCTTAATATTGATCAAAAAGTGCTAGTTCCTTTGGCATATTGTAGCAAGACCTTTATTTTATGTAATACGTGAAATAATCTGCCAATGGAAATATTACTTTTTATCATTATGGAGGAGTTATTTATTTAAAATAAGCTCCTATATGTTGCTGAAAAGCTATTTGTATTTTAGTTTTGTCTTATTTCAAATGTAAGCAGCCTGAGGTTGGTACCGGCAGAACCTGCGCCGTCTCTACTAAGATATTTGCACTGAAACTACAGCAAAAATACTTGATAAGATGTTGTGTTTTTGCTGTGTATTATTATACACATTTCTTTTTCAGATTTCCTGAAGCTTTAAATTAATGTCGTTAAGAGTTTTAATTCTGTTTCCTGTTTCTTTTATTAATTTAGTAGGTGGAGCGTCTAGTCCAGATGGCTTTCGTAATCAGAAAGCTGATTATTTCCAAAGAGTTCATTGCCCTCAGAACAATCCAGACACTTTTGTCACTGCAAAAATACAAATTTTACCAAATATTTTTTGGTCTAGTTCTTGTGCAAATATCTTAGTACACTTGAAATACAACAAAACTAACTTACAAGTAACTTTTCAGCAAGATATAGGAACTTGTCTTAAGAAAAAAAACTCTCTAGTATTGATCAAAAGAACTACTTCCATCGGCAGATTATTTCACTTGAAACAAGACATTTTTCCCATGTTATAAGTGAAATAATCTGCTAACTGAACTAATACTTTTTCGTAAAAGTATTAGTTTGCGAAACCCAAAAAAGTATTTACTTAGCCACATTCATGGGACGCTTTTATTCTGCTGGAACTTAAGCAGTACCACATAAGAAAAGGATGAAATTCCTCCACGTTCAAGGTTGTCTTAACAATTAAGAGGTACAGTGCTGAGCCAGAAATGTTGGCTCCAAGACTCCCTGTGGGGGACTTTTTAATAACTCAAATATAAATAGGTACTGGCTCTGTCTAGTTAGAACAGATCAGACTGAACTGACACTGAACATGTCTGCTTTCTCTTCTCATTTTTGCAAGAATTAAAAAAAAATCTCTGGTTGGTAACTAAGAGTGACGGTTCATTAGGGAAAAATCAGTTTTCTTCATTTGAATTTTTCCATTATCATTGACTTAAACAAGCCCCTATCTATGGGTGAAAAGTTACTTCTAAGTTAGTTTTATGTTATTTAAAGTGCACTAAAATATTTGTACTAAACCAAACTAAACCAAAAACACTTGGTAAGATGTTGTGTTTTTGCAAAGTTTCCAGTTTTTTGAGGACCTCCAACAGCATGCATGACAAAAGAGGTTGAAATTTAATTCCCCCCAATGACGCAGGTTAAAACATCAGATTTTACTTTTTTAAGTATTCTTGTAACCTGCACTGCAAAAACATCAAATGTTACCAAGTATCTTTGGTCTAGTTTCTAGTGGAAACATCTTAGTACACTTGAAATAAGACAAAACTAACTTTTCAGCAAGATTTAGGAGCTTGTTTTAAGTCTAATATTTTAGGAGTGAAATAATCTGCCAATGGAACAAGCACTTTTTCATCAATATTCAAGAATTATTGACTTAATTCAACCTCCTGTAACTTGCTGAAAAGCTAGGTATAAGTAAGTTGTGTCTTATTTCAAGCATACTAATATGAAAACCAGGCAAAAACAAGGTAAGATTTTGTTATTGCAGTGTAACAACACGGGATGTTAAAGCCTAACTGCTGATTTACAGGCAGACAGTAGATGTTTAACAAAAAGAGGCGTGCTAACATCCTGCAGGACTAAATAAAACTCCCAGTGACTGTGTGAGATTCTCCTTTTACTTCTCCTCCTCTTTCCTCTCTCCTCCCCTCGGCAGCACAGGGACAAACTTTCACACAGCTAATCTACACCCAGCAGCAGCTCCTGATTCCAGGAAAAGCTCAAACCTTTTTTACCTCCAGAAGTTTGCAGTTTGCAGAGTCAGCATGCCTGACAGCTTGTCCATGGACTTGGAGAGGAAGGAGAAGCGGTACTGCATTCGAGGCAAACATGCAGCCATCATCTGTGCAGCGGTGGTGGTTTGCTCCTTGGCTGTTGGTTTAGGGGTTGGACTCACTAGACCCTCCTCCTCCACCCCAGAATCCACACCAGCCCCGACTGGAGCGCCGACTGGAGCCCCGACAGATCCCCCTCCTTCTGACAGGGGGCCTTGTCTGGCTTCGTCGGACTCCAGCGGGGACTGGAAAAACTTCCGTCTGCCCGATTACGTGAAGCCGATCCACTACGACCTGCACCTGGAGCCAAACCTGGTGGATGACACCTACAAGGGCACAGTGGACATCCAGGTGGAGGTGAGCAGACCCACCCGCCACCTGTGGCTGCACATCAGGGAGACGTTCGTCAGCGCCAAGCCCAGGCTGAAGGTGCAGGACAGCCACGGGGTGCAGAGGGACGTGGAGGTCAGCCACTGCTTTGAATACAAACCTGAGCAGTATGTGGTGGTGGAGGCCACGGGGGAGCTGCCCGCCACCGACCCAGGAGAGGTTTACGTGCTCAGTCTGGACTTCCAGGGCTGGCTCAACGGATCGGTGGTGGGGTTCTACAGGGTCGTCTACACGGAGGAGGGGATCACCAAGTAAGAAAAGACTCATTCAATGAGACTATTGCTGAAACGATTAATCATGATTTATTGTGATTAATCGTGAGTAATCACAATTAATCAATTATTGAAATAATCAGATTAATCATTATTAATTGGGTTAATTATGATTAATCGTGATTAATCGATTATTGAAACAATTGTCAACTAATTTAGAAATCAATTAATTTTCAACTGGAGTATGCAGACTCAAAAAAGGCTATTTGATGAAATAATGGCATATTCAAAGAAGAATTATAACCAAGTAACTTTTCAGCAATAAACAAGAGCTTGTTTAAGTAAATGATTTCTTAATATTGATTTTATAAAGTATTAGTTCTATTTATTTCAGTTATAACAAGGCATTTTCTCCATGTTGTAGGTGAAATAATCTGCCAGTGGAATTAAACTGGCAAAACTAAGATATTAACACTATAGAAACTAGACCATAAAATACTTTATTACAGTGGTGCTGTTTGGTCCTAGAAAGAGAAATGGTACCAAATTATTTCAGTTAAGTTCAGTTTTATTGATATCTCTATGGGAAATTGGTTTGTAGCAATCATCATATTTACAAAAAACATCCATAGAAGACATCCTTTTACAACACAACTACAAATATCATGAGAAATAATTGCTCCTATTACTCTCAAATCCTAACGTCATAAAACATAATGTCCCACAGGATTGCCCTGATGCATTAAAGTGCATTGTACTCCCAAGATAACAAGTCTAGTTTGAGTATTAAGATGTTGACAATATCTACATCTCTGTTTTCCTACCAGGAAGATTGCTGCAACTGATCACGAGCCGACAGATGCCCGGAAATCATTTCCCTGCTTCGACGAACCGAACAAGAAAGCCACCTATAAAATCTCCATCACTCATGACAAGAACTACGGCGCTCTTTCCAACATGCCACCAGAGGTACGACTGGAATCACTTACGTATATTTGAAAGCACAGTTTCAAAAATAATAACATTGTAATTATTGCGCTTATGACAAAAGGCGACCCTGTAAATGCTTATTTCTGTACTGTATTTATTATGTGAAATATCCATTTTTACATGCCAAAACATTTGCAGTTTTGGCATGTAAAAATGCCAAAACTCTGTCAATAATTTGACAGAGTTACTTTTACTGGAGTATTATTTGGCCAGTAGGATCAATACTTTGACTCAGCACTCGGTCCACCACTAGTAATAGTTGGTAGTTTGGTAATAAAATTCTTGGAATATTGAAATTTTGGAAAGTAAAATAAGTATGTTCCTCACTTAACCCTACATCAAATCCATTGGGAGTTTATTGTCTAGTGATAGAAATGAACAATTATTTTGTTCATTTTGTTTTGCATCAAAATTCTAACTATTGAGAGTCTAAAGTTTCTTAATGCTTCGAACAAAACCAAGAAACTGAATATGTTTCTATTACAGTGATAGAAAGCCAGATTTGGTGTGTTTTTTATGTATTTCCATCAATACAAGCGAACTGTTAAAATGTGTCATTTTGCGTTGCCTTCCCAGGGTTCTCCTGAAGAACTGCCAGGCGATAAAGTAAAAACCACCTTCCAGAAATCCATTCCAATGAGCACCTACTTGGTTTGTTTTGCTGTCCACCAGTTTGGTTATGTGGAAAGAACATCTGCCAGTAACATCCCCGTAAGTCTGTTACAATCAGCGAATTAATTTAAAACAAATCTTCAAACAAATGATGAACTTTTGGTTGAGTTTTCAGTCATTCCTCTGGTGTTTTCTGCTGCAGCTGAGGATCTACGCCCAGCCCAGCCAGTTAAAAACTGCAGAATACGCAGCGAACGTGACGAAGGTCATCTTTGATCACTTTGAGGAGTATTTCAACATGTCGTACTCCATCTCCAAACTGGGTACGCGTCAAAACCAACTGGAAACAGTCCAGTTCAACCTAATAAGACCAACTCAACACCAGATTGAAATTCAAATCTGATAAGTTTCAAAGTAATTATAATTGATTTGAAAGGTAACATTAACTCATTCAATACACAATCCGGTTTAATCCAATTTTATACAGTCCAATTTTTTTATTTGATTTTATTTATTTTATTATTTATTCAGTCAGTCATCAAATGACTTATTTTCCATATTTCAAAACACTGCAACAATTCACACAATTTGACTGAAAAAGCACAAAGCTTATCCTTATACCTAACCTACAAATCAAACTAAACTAAATTACCCATTCGTTATTAATTAAAATATATAAAAATCCCAAAACATATCACTTATAGATAGAGTACTACACAGAAACATAAAAGGAAAGTTAACTATTCAAAATCTAAAACAAATACAATTTGAAGTAAGTTACTCTTTTAACTATAGAATATTTTCTTTATCATTTTTTTTTACTTCCATAATAAACTACACTCTCTTAAGTCCATAATTTAATTCCAAATACAGCAGAAACCTTATTTTTATCAAAATTTTTAGCCTTATGTTTTGTAAATTTACAGACATGTCGTAAATCATGTATAAATCATATAAAATCAGTGTTATTTCGTTCAACAGCTCCTCAAATTAGTTAGATTTCCATCCTACTCAGTCCAATTCATACAGCTAATCGCATGTTTGCTTTTAACGTAATTTATCTTGATTAGAAACTTCAAGGTATTAAATAATCTCCAAACCAGCCTTCATTTCATAATTTAATGCTTCATAATTCACCAAATGTGGTTTACAAATCATTTACTTTTTGACTTCTGACATCAGTTTTTTTATGTAATATAATTTCACTTCTATAAGGAAGGTAGAGCTTGACAACGCAGCACTGAGTGAAGTTATCATGCAGGAACGCAGTAAAACTTATCTCATGCGGTCACTTCAGAGGCTTGTCTGTGCTGTTCTGATCCAGATAAGATAGCCATCCCCGACTTCGGTACCGGTGCCATGGAGAACTGGGGCCTCATCACCTACAGGGAGACCAACCTGCTGTACGACGAGAAAGAGTCGTCCTCCTCCAACAAGCAGCGAGTGGCGAGCGTTATCGCCCACGAACTGGTTCACCAGGTATGGATAGAAGAGAACGTACTGGTGGAAAAAGAGACAGGAATCCAGATGTAAATAAATAACAATTTGGGTATAGAACTAATTTTACTTCTAGTCAAGTCAAGTCAAGTCAAGGTTATTTGCATAGCAATGATCAAAACCATCAAGCAAATATACATCAAATACATAGATCAAAGCTCCAGTTACTACTAATCAAACATGTGGGTTTCTAGCCTTGATTTAAAGGCACTGATTTAAAGTTTGTTCCAGATTTGTGGTGCATAGAAGCTGAATGCTGCTTCTCCATGAATACCTGAGAGGTCTGGATGGTTGATACAACACCAGCAGATCTTTAACATATTGTGGTGCTAAGCCGTTCAGTGATTTATAAATCAACAGAAGTATCTTAAAGTCTGTTCTCTGAGCTACAGGGAGTCAGTGTAGGGACTTTAGAACTGGGCAATGTGCTCTATCTTCCTGGTTTTAGTCAGAACGCCAGCAGCAGCGTTCTGGACCAGCTGCAGCTGTCTGAAATCATACTGTTGCAGTTATCAATGCAACTAAAGAGTCTTTCTAGCTCTTGCTGAGACATTAGTCCTTTAATCCTGGAAATTAACTTCAGATGGTAGAAGGCTGACTTTATAGTTGTCTTCATGTGACTCTGAATGTTCAGGTCAGATTTTTTTGGTTCAGTTTCTCCAGCCTCCTCCAGTTTTTCTAGATCTTGCTGTGACATTAGTTTTTTAACCCTTGAAACATTCTTCAGGTGATAGAAGGCCAACTTTGTAACTATCTTTATGACACTGAAGGTTCAGGTCAGAATTCATCACTACATCTAAATTTCTGGCCTGATCTTTAGTTTGTAGACGTAATAACTGAAGCTGTGCTTTCACTTTAGATCGTTCCTCTTTAGGTCCAAAGATAATAACTTTAGTTTTGTTTATGTTCAGCTGAAGAGAGTTTTGGCACATCCAGAAATGTACCTGTTCTAGACATCTGTTCAGTGATTGGATGGGTTCAGAGTCACCTGGTGACATCATAATGTAGAGCTGTGTATCATCTGCGTAGTTAGCTAATCTTATTTTTTTTGTTATAACCTTTACAAATGGGGGCATATAGATATTGAATAAGAGGAGTCCCAGGATTGAACCTTGTGGTACCCCACATTTGATTTCTGTCCACTCTAATGAGAAGTTTCCTATTTAAACAAAGAAATTCCTGTTTTTTAGTTAAGATTTGAACTAATTGAGTACAGAGTCCAGTCACTTTAATAATATATCATGGTCAACTGTGTCATTTGCTGCACTGCAGTCCAACAGAACCAACAAACAGCAAATGTAAAATGTTATCTATTGTGATGATATTTCAGCTTTTATAAAAGCTTTTGCTCTGTGTTGCTTTCAAGCCTCAGATAAGAAGTTACTCTACCACTGCTGCTCCTTTCATATCTAAATGGAAATCTTCCACTGCAACCAAACCAGAGTCCAAATTTATCCTGTAAATCATTAAAACTGGTTTCATTTAAAATTTTTATTACCATGCACAAAGTGAGGTAGTTTATTCTCCAGTGGACGAATGGTCTTTACACTTCATAAAAGTCTTTACACTTTTATGAAGTGTAAAGACCATAAACAACATAACCAGATTGTTCCTGGTTGTTTATGAATCGTATTAAAGTTGACTCATATGAACTGTGCAGTGAACCTTTAAACCTTCAGCGTGTAAAGATAAGCGATGAGCAGACAAACTCATGGCAAAGCACATTTTTAACGTGAAAAAATACTTTTCTCAGCACAACACAGATTGTTTACAGAGAAAACAAAGGTTTTTCCAATTGTTCGGATAATTTTAGGAAAATAAATTCAGCTTAAATGTAGCGCTAGCAGCAAAAAGGTCTTGGATCTTAGGGTCTTTTTTTGTGGAGTTTCCCTGTGAATGTGTGGATTCTCTCTGGGTACTCTAGCTTCCTCCCATGTTTCAAAACTGGGAATGAACTACAACTTATGTAATTGTTATTGTAAACTTGAGCTTATTTTTATCTGTCTAAGATTTATCACAAAAACACGATTGTGTTTAAATACATCTATTAACTTTAGTAATAAAATCAGTAACGAAAACAATAAAAACCAGAAAATATGTAAAGTATATATGCAAATTAAAAACATTAAATTCATTAAATTACAATTAAATAACATTGAAATAATATTTTCACATCAATCAGTCCTAACAGGATTTTGCGGTTGTTTTTGTGATTTTTTTTTTTTTTTTGCTATGAAAATTCCAGATTTTGTACTAATTTAGAGATATTTGCAAGGAATTTTGACATAATCGTGCTTATGCATGATGGTAAATGTGACTTTGTGTTCCTGGCATGTCAATCAGGAACGATAACTTGACATCAAGAAAGCAGTGCAATAAAAGCAACAATACCGCCACCTATAGGTGGGAGTCAGCATCATTGAAACCCAATATTCATAACATTTTTGCGGAAAATTTGCAATGAATTCACAATTACGCATTAACTTGTGTTCTAGGAGGTCAGACACATAGGCTGGAGCTGTAAAAGTATGCAACTTTTATAAAAAAATATTTTTTTACATATTTGCTGAAAGTGTCGTTACGGTATGGAATGAGACAATCTGTGAAAAAAATTGAGCTCCTCTGCCTTCGCCCAGTACACCCAGTGCTATTTAGAAACAACCAATCAGAAGGCGGATCTTAACACCATCCTTCCACCATCCTTCTATGCTAGCTGCTAATCTGCAGCTAGCATAGCATGTTTTGAAAGCTCAGGCTAGTTAGCATAGCCACAGATAACAGCAGATAAACTGTTTTTCTGTAACAGAGAGTTGTTTCTCCACCATTAGCATTTTTGTCAGTGAGTACATGAGGTTGATTGACAGCGCTAAGACCCTCCTCCTCGCTCTGATTGGTTGTTTTGGGTGACAGTTTTAACAAATATGTCAAAAACATACTACACTTTTTTTTTTTTTATATACCAATCTCCACCTGCTTGTGGATGCAATAAAATGTTTTTGCCATTCCACCTTGTTTGGATCCACATGTTGGTTTTCTCCCTCAGTGGTTTGGTAACATCGTCACCATGGATTGGTGGGACGACCTCTGGCTCAACGAGGGCTTCGCCAGTTTCTTCGAGTACATCGGCGTGGAAGAGGCCGAGCCGACCTGGGGCATGGTGAGCTCTTCAGTTCTCCACAGAGGCGGTGAAACTCTGAGTTTGTCAGACTGACGAAGTCTCCTTTCACAGAGAGACATCATGATCATCAGTGACGTGCTTCCTGTCATGGTGGACGACGCCCTTGTTTCCTCTCATCCAATCATCGTGGACGTATCGAGCCCGGCGGAAATCACCTCTGTGTTTGACGCCATCTCCTACAGCAAGGTGAAACCCTTCAGTGACTTTTTAAAACATTATGTTGCATGTACCTTTTCTTTTATTTGTTCGTCGGACATGTTGGCAACACTACAAAAGTCTCTGTGATATCTGAGTAAGGATTTTGACCACAAATGCTGAAATATATTAATTAGCATTTCAGTTTCTGAGCACATAAATACAGAAAAATATCAGCTTACCTTGATTCAAACTTCCACTAAACTTCATTCCTTACCTGCTGTGTTCCTCTTTGTGACAAGGTTTGTTCTCCAGCAAACCTTCGAGGTTTAATAGTCTAATAGTTTTCTAATTAGACTGTTGACCTTTTTTGCAGGGGTCTTCTGTTCTCCGCATGCTGGAGGACTGGATGGGAAGGGATGCGTTCAGAGACGGCTGCAGGGTGAGTGGACTATCACAAAGAACAGCTAAATAAAAATGTATAATTCAGATTTATCTTACAGTGGCATTTTCTTTCTTCTGCCTGCAGAAATATTTAAAGGACTTCTACTTCAAGAACGCCAAAACAGCCAGCTTCTGGGCTTCTCTGGCTGAAGTATGTTGAAAAGGGTTTTTTATGACAGAATGAAGGCAGATTTATAAACTCTAGCTAGACAACATGATGCAATTTCACATCTAGATTTAAGAAAAAGTAAACTTTTTTCCATTTGATACAAAACACTGTTAAGCTGGACACAATCTTGTAGGGTAGGGGAGTTTCATTTTTGGTTGTGTCAGAACACATTGATAAAACTTGATACCAAGTAAGGTTGAGGCAGCAGTGTCGTAAAAGTAAGAAACACTGCCACCTGCAGGTGGGAGTTAGCGTTGCTTAAACCAATATTTTTGACCATTTCTGTGGAAAATTTGCATTAAACGTACAATTATGCATTAGTGCAAAACACTGGAAGGAATGATTGATGTAAAATGGCTTCTGGAACATAGAGGGCCACATAAAAAGATATATGGCGGTCTGGATTTGGACCCAGGCCTTGAGTTTGACACATGTACTGCAAGGAATAGAAATATTGAGGGAAAATATCACCTTCTGTGTAGTGAGTGGGCCTTAATTGGTGCTGAAGAACTTTCAGAACTTTTACTGTGGTTCTTTTTAACCTAATGTTTCACAAAAAAAAAAGTAAAAACATTTTGAAGCTTACACACAGATGTTGCTCTCTGTGTTTAGGTGAGCAACTTACCTGTGGCAGAGGTGATGGACACCTGGACCAAACAGATGGGCTATCCGGTCGTAGATGTCACCATCTCAGAGTCAAACGCCAAACTGACCCAGAAGCGTTTCCTCCTGGACCCCGCGGCCGACCCCAGCCAGCCTGACTCACCTTTCCAGTAGGATCCTCAGAGAGAAATTGATAAGTCAATTCCCTAACCATCCTAATTATTTATCATGATTGTGTCTGGGTTTCAGATACAAGTGGACCATTCCTGTCAAATGGTACTCCGTGAAAAGCAACAAGATGGAGGAGACGATGTTTAACAAGAGCACTGCCGGTAATTCTCCCTTTTAGCTCGAAAATGACAAACTTAAAGTGTTTTGAGGCACAAAAAAAACCAATCCACAAGTCATTTTTATTATTAAATTAATCTAAACAGATTCTCTAAACATGTGCATAAAAGGAAATTGTCAAGGAAAATTTATTTAGCCATTTTTAAATATACTACAAAAAAATGATAAAATATCACCCGTAGCTGCATACACATTTCAAATGGGACATATCGTGTAAAATTTATATTTTGTAAGTTTTTGTATTTCCATTTGGGTTTCTACTGCTTCTAAAAACCAAATGCTTAAGAAAACCGCAATAACTGTGTCTTTCCTTTCAAAACCTTCTGGAATGTCTGTTACCTAGCAACCACAGCAAAGCCCAGCCCGTTACCTAGCAACCCAAGCAGAAGTAGAGCTTATTTGGATTTAAAGTGACAAGAGTCCCTAAAATGGATCATTCTGAAAGGAGTCCGCCTGCAGGAATGACTGCGTTGCTGTGGTCTGTTTATGTGAAGAAGCCTACGCTGTAAAACATTTGAGCCGCATTTAGTTGTGTCTACCATTTTCTGCTCGTTAAGTCAAATAAATTTTGTGAGTTTTAGATTTTGAACCTAAATGTGCGAGTTTGTGAAAGATAAACTCCCAGGAGTAAGTTGTGTTAACTTTTTATTAATTTTGTCAAACCTCCAAGAGTTGAATAAACTGGAGTTTTTGGGTTAGCACTTAAAAGAACTGAAAGAAGAAAAAAACAGAAGTGAGAACTATTTCCCAGAATGCTTAGCGGCATGTTTTTGTGTCCTGAGATGGAAGTGCCTTACACTGAACTGACTCTTGTGTTTTATTGAGGCAAATGTTTATTTTAATATCCCGTTCACACTTAATATTTTTGGGCAGAATTCATTGTGATGTTTAATAAAATTCATTATCAGATCAGAAATTTTGTTATTGAAATTTGAAACAAGAATTTTAATTATTCTAAAATAAAATAAGTCATTTTAATTTGATATCGCGAGTGAAATAAAAGAGAAATGTGACTTTTTAACTAGGCGAGGGCAGTTTTTTCTTGCATATTGTGAAATAATTATTTGGTTTAAATTGCAGCATTAAGTTAAAACTCACAATTCAAGATTAATGGACTTAAAAATCAATGCTTAGACAACTAGCCTCTTGTTGTTAAATCAACTTCATGAACTTTAATTTCTGAATTAAAATCTAAACAATTTTCTTGTTGACTCAAGTAGCATTTTCAAGCCAAACCACCTTCAGATGTTTTACAGTGTAGAATTCATGTCTGGATTTAAGACTAAACGAGACTGAAAGAATAAGTAAATAGGATAAATATTTGTTTTAGACAGCTTTATGCTCATAAATTAATCACAGTGATTATTTTCTTTCTCAGAACATGCCATCATTGACTATTCGCCCTCAGCAGACGGACTGCTGAAGATAAATAACGACCATATTGGGTTCTACAGAGTCAACCACGAAGACAGCATGTGGACTGTAATCAGTCAGCAGCTGCAGGACAACCACACGGTATTTCTGTCCGTAGATCGGATCTTTATGTGTTCACATTTACAGTTTTACTCGCCCACAGAGCTCAAATGTTCTGATTTCTTGCCCAGACCTTTGATGCAGCCGACCGAACGAGCTTCATTGATGACGTTTTTGCTCTGGCGAGGTAGGAAAACGAAAACAGAAGGAAACCCTGTCAACATTACAGATCAAAATAGAGATAAATACTGGAAATTTGGTTTCGTTTTTAGGGCTGATATTGTCGATTACGGTAATGCCTTCAATCTCACAAAGTACCTGGATGAAGAGTCGGAGTACATCGTTTGGAGTCGTGTGGCGTCATCCATCGCCTACGTTCGGGACATGTTGTCCAACAACAACGTTCTCTACGAAAAGTTTCAGGTGAGCAGAGAAGAAATTCACAACTTCCAGATATTTATCTGGATTCAAACTAAATTTCTAATTTGCTGTTTTTATTATTTTGTGCTATGATGATTTTAAAACTAAAAGGATGAATGCAAATGTCGATACTTAGAAACATTTCAGCTATCTTGCCAGATTCCTCTGGAAAAAGAGACTGTAGATCTCAGCAAAGTTTTTTATTTTCTTGTTATGTAAAAGTTATTACATACTATTTTTCTGCTAAAAACCACAAAACTCTTATTCAGTCAAAGTTCATTCTATGTCAGTCGTAGCTTTCAAGTAACAGGCAGGAAAAAAAAACAAATCCCCCTCGCAAATGAATAAATAAATAACAATATTAAATAAATAAATAAATTACAACATTAAATAAATAAAAAGGAAAACTATGAATATTATTTTTATTAGCGTGAAGATGGCAATTTTTTTTTTCTAAGAATTGATAAAAGCAGAAAAAAATACAAAATAATAAGGGGGACGTTGGAAATTGTTGTAAAAATTAAGTAAACAATAAACCATAAAGTATGTCAAACAAATACAAACTCGCAGGAGCGGAGCTAGAAAAATATCTATTGGGTGCCTAGTGAGGGGCAATGATATAAAATTTTGCCA
>CAEGAE010014046.1:0-23073 GCA_903067095.1 Girardinus metallicus | reverse complement strand
TACAGTATATGCCCTGTGCACAGCAGTTATAGTTTGACCATTCTTGATCATACAAGCATAAAAGATAACATAAAAGAAATGAAAGATAAAGTAAATGATAAAGTAAACAAAATGATAAAACCTTAAAATTTCCAACACCCAGCACACAAACTGTTTTCCCTACTACCATCAGGGAAGCGCTACCGCAGTCATACAAGCAGACTGGGAAACGGCTTCTTTCCACAAGACATGAGACTCATCAACACATTGAAGATAACAAAATGACATTTCAAGGATATTGGAGAACATCTTATAAACATTTCTTTACTCTTTGCACCTTGTATACAGCACCTACATTACCTTTATGTCCACTGATTGCACTTCTGCTGCTGTGTGTGTGTGGGTGTGTGTGGGGGTGGATGTGTGTGTGTGTATGGGGGGGTTACTGTCAATGTCTTATTACATGTTTATATGTTTAGTTTAACTGCACATTGGAGACTGGTGAAACGCAATTTCAAACTTCTGTGTTGACAATAAAGAACACTTGACTTGACTTGACTTGATAGCGACATGTTCTTTCTGCAGATGTATTGAGGACAAACCGGTCAACAACATATGGCAGACTTGCCAGAGGAAAGAGTGGTCCCTGATCTACCACCATTCACAAATGTTGGTGTAGATTATTTTGGAGCTATTGATGTGAAAAATGTAAAACGCTATGGAGTAGCATGACAAGCAAGACTGTGCACCTTGAAGTGGCTTACTCTTTAGATACCGACTCATGTATTAATGCACTGCGGCGATTTATCTCTTGAAGGAAAATAAATTGCCAATTTCATAGGAGCAGAAAGAGAGCTAGGAGAAGCTCTAACCTCTGTAAATAATGGAAGAATTGAGAAGGCCATGGCACACAAAGGGATTAAATGGAGTTTCAACCCACCATCTGGATCACATTGTGGTGGGGTTTGGGAGCGCATCACCCAAATGATCAAAAAGGTTTTGCACTCAGTGATCCGTCAACAAATGTTGGACGACGAACGATTTCACTGTACTTTGTGAAGATGAGGCAATACCTAACGATCATCCTATCACAAAGTTATCAGAGGACCCCGATGACCTTGAGGCTTTAACACCCAACCACTTGCAACTCATGAAGGGAAAACCAGCTCTTCTGCCAGGACTCTTGGATAAAATGGATCTTTATGCTAAAAGAAGATGGAAACAAATCCAATACATTTCAGATCTCTTTTGGAAACACTGGATTCGAGAATATCTACCATTATTACAAGAACGACAAAAATAGATAAAGAAAAAGAGGTGCTTCATCCCTGGAGATGTGGTGATAGTTATGGACTCCACAGCACCTCGAGGGTCGTGGATATTAGAGAAAGTTATTAAAACTTTTCCAAAAAAAAAGGGTCTGGTGCGTCTGGTAGTTCATCTTCAAACAAAAACAAACATTATTGAACGACCTGTAACAAAAATTAGTCTATTATGTGAAGCTGTTGGTTCTTTTGCAGCGGATCTCCTATTATTTCCACGGGAATCTCTGGACTCTTCCTCATCATCTGGACCTTGTGAATACATCTTTGCAGAAGTATTAACTTACTTTTGAAATACATAGGAGTCAGGAGACATTATTATTAATTTAACTGGAAGCCACACTGCCTTGCTCTGCTCGAACACACAGAGAGAGGGAAGAACAAGGAGGCTCCACCTTTATTGCTCCTTTTAAGTGCGTAACCTTTCGTTTCACAAAGTAGTGCCAACAAAAATACAATAGTGGCAAGCATCGTACTCAACAGAAGCTACTAACTGATAAACTGGTAGAATAATGAATGCGTAAACCTGATTTGCCTCTTATGTATATATGGAGACATATCTTTATTTGTGGCTCCTTTAATTTAAGTTTGATAATTGCAATGTCTTCTGCCACACGCAATTAGGGGCTGGCGTGTAAGAGCCATTTATCCTTTCCTATGTTATCGCCACCAGGGGGCGTATTTCATTTTGAGTTCTGAGTGTCTGATGGGGATGAGTTTTTTAAGGTCAAGCATGATTCTGTTCAGGTGTTAATGGGAAGAGGCAAACAGTTTTCTGCTGTGCTTTGTTTGGATTGATGTCAAATTTATGTGGATCTAAATTGAAATAGTAAGACAATGGACATTGTTCTGATAATAAATGACTTTATTACAAGTCAAACTGAAGATTGGCTTTATGAATCTTAATTGAGCGCACATAAACGCCTTTCAGGAACAACCAGCAGTAGCCTAAAGTATAGAATTTTAGCCGCTACAGCATGTAAGGTAAAAAACATGAACACTGTCCCTATGAAGTCTCTTACCATTATTCTTTGGGACTGCTTTTCCTCAGTAGGGACTGGGAACCTGCTAAAAGTGGATGAGAAGATGGATGGAGTGAATTCATCCTCTAGAAAAAGACTTGAGACTAGAACAGCTGAGATCACTTCACACCAGAAAGTCCAGTATACTCATTTCGATTAAGGACCAAAGCTGCAACATTTGTCACATTTTCAACTAGGTTGGTTCACTTCCACACGGCACTGTGTCAAATGACCCAAGCCCTTTGAAAAACCTGTTCACCTGCTCGCCTGTGGGGGCACTGCAACACTGATGGAAACAACACAAAAAGCTCTAAAGAAGACCTGAGAGCTTTTTCTTCACAAAATGTTAAAAAAAATGGAGAGGTGTCAGATTTTAGCGGTTGGAAGATTTGTTTTTTGTCTTTGGCTAACGACCACGAGCCATTCTCCTGCTAGCTACATTCAGGTCTGCTTTTGTTGTAGTTACCCAGAATGCCTTGTGCTTGCTTGTAGTTACCCACTTCCTGCTTTTGGAGCGCTCTCCGGTCCGCTTGGCATTCACATTCTAACCCAACCAGAGTTCATTTCAACCGAACGCTGACCAAGGTTTGTAGGCAGACCAGAGTTTGCAGTTTTGGTTTGGGACAGAGCACAATTACGCATTCACCTCTCCCCAAACAAACCACATTTTCTAGACAAACGAACTAGAGTTTGATTAAAGTGGAATAAACAGGGCTGGTGTGAACACCCTCTAAGAGATTCATGTGCTAGAATGGCCCAGTTATAGTGCAGATCCAAAAGTCCTCTGAATGTTTACTTTTTGTCTGTGATTTTATCTCTTTTTATGTGTTCATGTTTTCTTGACCCTTTGCCAGGAATTAAACTCTGGCTTTTTCTTCTGCTATGAGCCGCCTGTCATCATGGCGTTCTATAAAACTGTTGGATCAGTTGGAGCCACTATGTACCGTCTCAGGGCCACAGAAACGGCTTTCCTCTCCTGCTGCAGCGTTTATTAGGGCTGTTAATTACACAACTACTATTTCCACGCGGAACATGCACGTCTGTAGTGAAAAAAGTGGTGTTCATTTCTTTAGATGAGTCTTGTTGAATGCTTCATTTCGTATTAGAATCTGGTTGCAGAATCCCCCTCAGAGGAGTCCTGCAAGTGATTTAAGGTTAAAGAGGACAAAAAGAAAAGCTGGGTTGTGTGCAGTGGTTGGAGCAGACTCCCCGTGTACTGAGGCTGTAGGCATTGATATGGAATCACGTTGACGTCCCGTCCTTGGTTCCTGTGCTGCATATTTCCCCTTCCTGTCGGCATAGTGTCAAATGAAGGTCATTAGACTTCTCTCTTTGTAGTTTCCTCCTCCGTTGCCTCCTGTAGCTCCGTCTCACTCCATCCTCGTCTTCTCCTCCCAGGTCGGCTGATCTCCCCCCACGCTGCCGTCACTTCCCCATTTTTTTTCTACACACTCTAATCGCTGAGACTTACAGAAAAATCAATTTCCACTAGCCAGTGAGGAGAAGCCCAATGTTTTACTAGTGTGTCTGATTGATGATGCGCAGACGCTGTCTCACAACCCACTGCTTTTTATTGCACCTCAGAGTCGGTCGCCATTCACTGCATTTTTATGGCAAATAATAACAGGGGATGTAATGGCAATTCCCCCGGTGAGTAAATCTCCAGGGGCTTTAGAGGTGGGGGTTTGGAGGACCCAGACAGCTGGAGGACAGTCTTGCGTCAACAAGTTACTTAGGCTGAATGATTAGGTCCACTGCTGTGAAGTGGCCCCTGGGCCAATCCGACAAGCCAGACATGAAGGCTGTTTCTATCCAACCTCAGCTTTCAGCTTCTCAGCAAAACAACAATGCTTATGACTTTAATATTGCTGAGTGGCCACTTTACCAGCTACGCCTGAGAAACTCACCAACAATAACCCAGAGCATGCAGACGCTTTTAAAAGGAAGCCACTGGATGACACGTGCAGAGGACGTGACTCCAGCGTCTTCACGTGGGCTACTGCCTTTTCAGAGACGTCCAAAGCGCGCCGCTCTAGAGAGTTTCACAGCCTCTGAACAGGGTGTGAAAACAAAAACACACAGACATCGATGACAGCTCTGGAAGGACAACACCTTGTCTGAGAGGGAAGCCAGACAACAACCAGAGACATTGTTAAGAGCCAAATAAGAAGGTTGACTGCAACCAGTGGGAAGATGAGGTGTTTCAAAACAAACAATAATAAAATGTAACGCTCTTCCAAAGATAAAAGCATTTCACATATATTTCTGCCATCCTAAACCTTTTTTATCAGTTATTATGTGACTTGTCGATCCCTATTTATTGCATCTCACCATCCTGTGCAGCTTTCCTCTGTTCATTGAGGCCAGCTTCAAATCCTTACAGAATCTGCCATCTCTGATCCTCTGGACCTGCAGTGAAAAAATCCCTAAATTCTTTATGAAGATGGTTTTTAATAAAGTGTTTTTTAAATGTGCAAAACCAGGAGAAAAAAAAACAAAAATAGCAAAATAAAGAATCCTTTTCAATACTAAACTTAAGATCATCAGCAATAACATTTAGAAAAACAACTCATAGTTCACAATGTTGGACACTGAAAAAATATAACTAATTATCACATTACTAGTGTTGTAGAACTCCTGAAATATTACATTTTACATCTCATTTGGAAGGACAGAACTCTACCAATAATACTTACAATTATAATGTGTTATTCTCAAAATGCAACATGTCTGAGTTCAGCCCCGAGTAGTTGGTGTTTCTGATAAAACAGGAAAATAAATATTGAATTTTGAAGAAACTTTTTTGAGTTCATTAGTTACTAATGATAAGAGACATTCAGACCTTAGTCAAACCAACATGGTTCCAACACGGCCCTCAAGCATTTAGGATGCTCTTCATCAACAAATCATGACATCAGGGTACGTTATTATGAATGGAACAGTGTCATAATAAAAAGTGGTTGACATTACAATTGAAAGGTGGTGCTGGAAGCTGTTGCTATGACAACAACTTATAATCCTGTTGCTAACCATAACCTGAGGGGGCCTGTTGGCTGGAACAGCTTGAGGAACTGATAGAATAAGTGCAATTACCTTCTACATATTTGCATAAGAACTGAAAGATTATTAAAAATTTGATTTTCAAAGATCTGTGCTGCTTTCCTGGTGCTTCATGTTATAAGAATAACATTTGTATAAAGATTTAACTGTTGAAGCTTATGGCGATATGAATTTGTTTAAATTAAATTTATTTATTGCACTAATTCTAAACAAATTTAATTTCTTTAAAAAATAACTTAAAAAAAACTCCTGATCTCAAATAACTTTGATTTTTTGATGTTGAAACTTTGAAGCAGGAGGTGAGGCCAGCAGTAAAGACAAATATAAATGTCTCATCAATAAGGAGAAGTTGACATACATTTAGATACAAATGTACACATGATAATAATAATAATATAAACTGCACAGAAATATATATATGATATTGATAATGAGTAATTCTCACTGTCACTAAATTTTATCATGTTTTAGCTGCTACTATTTATTTTGTTTTAGTTGTACATCAGATAAAAATGCTCTTAAAAAATGGAAGTTGAGTCCTAAGTCTCATTCCTCTCCGCAACCATAAAATAAAAAGCTAAGCTCCAACAGAAATGTCAGACTGAATAGCTTCAGTGGGAGCGCCTGCTACCAAGAACTGCATCTACAGAAAAACAAAGGAAGCTGTAAGAATCTTTATTTGTGGTGTTGGAGGATTCTACTGCCGAGTCTGCAGCCTCATTCATCCAGTCTCACACCTGGCTGACATTCACAGCACCGCGGTGCTACCCGCTGAGCGACTCAGCAGGAGCGAACACAATGCTGCCCAATAGCCGGATCACATCCAGGCTAATATCACCAGCCTCGGTGTCGCTGCGCCGCTACAGGCCGCTGACTCACCGGCCGGCCTCACGGCCACAGCAGACCTTTACCTCTGCGCGGCTGCCTCGTGTCACCAGGAGTAGACGCCATACTAGTTGGCTTGTCACCAAGATGCAAATGAGAACTGGGACCAGCTCAGCTTTTCCTTCAAACCAAATTAGAACTGGCTTTGTTTTGACTTTCAAATCAGTCCGCTGACCTGTTTGCTAGAGCTGCAGAGCCTGCAAAACTCACTCGTATCCAGATCTCAGCAGTAAAGAAATGTCATAACGGGAAAAAATCCTGGCAAATGATCCGCTCCGTTGCCTGCTCTAATGTTCTTTTACATTCGGATTCCTAAAACACTCATGTTTGCCTGGACAGAGAACAACCATGGACAAACAAGAACAGTAAATCCTTTTCTCTTGTTTATCTGTCGACCCACTGATTATTAATTTTACTGAAATATGACGACTTTTCTCCCAAATGTTACCATCGAGTAAAACAAACCAAAAAAAAAAACTAGATCAAATAAAATTTTCACCCACACAAAAAATACTATGAAGCATGACACACATTAATCAATTTAAAGGATAAACAAAGTACATGTAAAGAACTTCAGCCAAATCCAGCCTTCTTTAACCAACTATAAGAAGAAAATCAGTATGATGAACTATTGAATGACTGAGCTTCTTTAGCAAGCTCCCCGTTTCAACAGGGTTGTGGGCGTGAGTGTCTTTGTTTCCCTGCCTTCTTCACCTGCAGGGTGAACCAGTGGTAACCGATTTCTTTCCCAGTGGTAGCTGGTTTCCTGTTGTGTTCTGGTTCTTCCTCAGCCCGTCTTCTGATGAAGGTCTGTTCCCAGTCGATTCCTCCACTGTGCCTTCCAGGGTCTCGTCCAGCGTCCCCTGGTTGCTCCTCCCTTGGATCCTCCATCATGCGTTCACCTCGATCTATCACTGACCAAAGGAACACAGGTCATCTAGCGGATCGCTCACTTCCTCCTGCTAGCCAAACTCAGCCCTTGTGTGTACTCTAATCTCCTCCTTAGATCGTCTCCAATCCTCTGGAACAGTGAGATTCTCCTCCTCAGGTCACTGCTTGAGGCTCTGTTCAAGCTTAAGTCCACTCACCCAGACCAGCTTCATTCTCTGTGTAATAAAATCTTTAGCTGTGTTTCCATTATAAGTATGTACAAAACTTTGTTGATATTCCACTAAATTCAAAAACACAATTTCACAATTACCATTTTCATTAAAAAGAAATGCAGATAAAATCACAAGTTTGTTCACGTGATAAAACAATCATCGTCCTCCCACTTCCTGTCGTTTTCTTCGTCATTTCCACCAGCAGTAACATCTGGTTGTTAAATGCATGACTTGTAATGAGAAAGAAGTGTTTCCATGGCAGTTTTACAAAACAAAATGTCAAATTGCTTAATATGTGGTCAATAGAAACAGAGCTATTGTTGCTGGACTAGAGAAAATCCCATCTACTGACCCTCTGCCTTCATCATCACAACAACGTTCCTCTGTTAAGCTGCTCACACGTTCTTCAGAGGAACTTTGTGGACACAGGCGGCACCTGAACAGATTCAGGGAGACTCAAGTTTTCTCAAACATGACTAAAAAAATCAAAGAAACACACAGTCAATTTTACTTATTAACCCTGTTTAATTTCTAATCTGTTTTATTATATGAAGTCATTAAAAGGAGGTGAAATGCTTACTATTCATTACCTCTCAAAAGGACCAAAGACATATCCCTTTAGGGACAGAAAAAGCTCTCTAAACATTATTAAACATCACTAAACAATGTATCTGTGCAGATGATTGTCAGCAGTTCTGTTCTACTCTAAAAGTGTCTGATTATTACACAGTATCATGTAAAATTGGATCAGACCTGCTGGTTCTGTCTAACCTTAGCTGCTTTAAGTGGAAGGTTATAAAAGGTTAAACGATTCCAGCAATCAAACAGACTAAAAATATCTGGAATGGTTTAAATGTGACTCTTCACATGTTAACAGACTGTAGTCCAGAACTGCTTTTTAGGATAACCCTGAACCACTGGGTCAAACTGAAAATATTCTAAAGCTTTATTTTATATGCTTATTAGGTAGGAACACATTCTGTGAAAAACTGATCTGGGTGACTTTATAAAAGGCCCAGGTTCTTTTTTTTTTTAATAAAAAATGAGTATTTTCATAACTAAATCAAAGTTTGAGATGAAGAGAAACAGAAACTAACCGTGTGTTTCAGAACTACAGTCTGGCTGGCTCAGTAGATTCCAGTGAGAATACAGTCAGTTCTGTTGGCTGCTCAAAATATGTTTGGCGTTAAAGCAACACAGTTTATCACCCTGAACACACCATCCCCACTGTCAAACATGGTGGTGGAAGCATCATGGTTTTGGCCTGATTTTCTTCAGCAGAGACAGGGAAGATGGTTAAAATTGATGGGAAGATGGATGGAGCCGAATACAGGACCATTCTGGAAGAAAACCTGTTGGAGTCTGCAAAAGACCCGAGACTGGGAGGAAGATTTATCTTCCAACAAGACAATGATCCCAAACATAAAGCTAAATCTACAATGGAATGGTTCACAAATAAACTTATCCAGGTGTTAGAATGGCCAAGTCAAAGTCCAGATCTGAATCCAATCAATAATCGGTGGAAAGAGCTGAAAACTGCTGTTCACCAGCGTTCTCCATCTAACCTCACTGAGCTCCAGCTGTTTTGCAAGGAAGAATGGGCAAGAATTTCAGTCTCTCGATGTGCAGAACTGATAGACAGACCCCAAGTGAGTTGCAGCTGTAATCGCAGCAAAAGGTGGTGCTACAAATTAAGGGGGCCAAATAATATTGCACGCCCTACTTTATAGTTTTTTATGTTAAAGTTTAAAATATCCAATAAATTTTGTTCCACCTCACGACTGTGCCCCACTTGTTGTTGATTCTTCACAAAATAATAAAAAATTTAGATCTTTATGTTTGAAGCCTGAAAAGAGGCAAAAGGCTGAAAAGTTCAATGAAACTGAATACTTTCGCAAGGCACTGTAAATGTCCTGGCTTCTTCTGTAGGAAAATTACTAATTGTGCTTTTATATAAACACTGAAAGGCAACAAAGGCTTTGCTAAACCAAGCTGAAACGGATCATGTTATAAAGTTTAACACTGTGTTAGTAGACAAAGTAAAAACTGGAGTAGTTTAAAATATTTAGATACTCTAAGACAGATTGATCAGCTGTTAACAGATTTCACTGTCCATGAAGATGGAATAATAGATTTCTTTTACATCTTGTGAAATGAAAAAGATATTTGTTACAGATTTGGAGTTTAGTTTTTCAAAGCTTTATTGATCAGAATCTTCCAAGCATTTCCACTGTGAAAGTCCAACCACTATAAAAAAGAGAAATGCACAATGTATTATCAATACATCAGTATCATTGTTCAGACATCATTAACATCACAGATAACAGTAGGAGTTTTGAATTTGCACTGCAGTTCTGGAAGTGTTTACAGAACTTAAAGTGGCCACTTCCTCATAACTCAATTTTGTGTATTTTGCATCACCTGTGTAGAAAAGTCCTAGTTGATGGGAGTAATTTGTAGTTTCAAATCTGCCTCCAGGTAACCCGGAAGCCTGTAAGTCAGCCAGCCGGCTCCTTCCTGCTGCCTGAGAACCAGACAAACAAACTTTTTTTCTGCCATGCTGTGACATCAACAGGCAGGATAAACCAGGCTGGTGCTGGCAGCACAACGCCTCTGAGGTGTCCTCGGAGGCCAGCACAACTCAGGCGGGCTAAACTGCTGTCAACTTCATCGATACTGGCTTCACAGCACAGTGCACAGAAACAGCCCAAGTCCGGCCTGCAGGCGCCAGCTTTCAACGACTCAGAGCCTGAGATCGAACCGCCACGCTGGCCGTCATTATCGCCTCTGTCTGTCCTTGTTTTCACAGCTGTTGGCTGGAGAAAAGGAATTAGAGAGGAGGCGGTTGGAGGGCCAAAGTGTTCTGAGAACCACAGCAGGGCCAGATGAGTGTTTTGTTTCCTAGTGAGTAATCAAGAAAAGTGCTGGATGCTTTCTCCCCAAGCCTGGATCTTTCACAGCTTTTAGAAGAGTGATACATTCCTCCCCCCGAAACTTTAATTACATCCTGTTCAAAGGCTGCAGCAGAGCCCCGCACACCTTCCCACATCCCCTGGCGATCCCTGAAGACAAAGCTAACTATGTCCTTCATTTAGCAGTTCACTTGGCTATTTGCTAGATAATTCTTCTGCTGCTTTGAATTTCCAAAACCTCCAGTCTCAGAGGGGAAATCCAGATTAGTTTGAGAGAAGTTGAGGGAAACCTTCTTTGCCTGTGGCAAAACATTTTACTTAGCACTGGAGGCTAACGCTAACGGCTAATGTAGTAGTTCCCATAACCAAAAAAGACAACCATCTTAGACCTCTGCTGCCAAAGGCGTCATTTTATGGACCTTTAACCCTCCTGCAGTGCGGCTAACATCACCCATTTTCTATACTCCAGTTCAGAGGTCAGTCTCCGGAGCCAGTGGCACAGATTTAGCATGTGTCCCATCAGCTCTTTGTGGTTTCAGTTTCTGATGCCACAAAGAGCTAGTGAAAGCGCATGCAACCTGCCGGACCGCACAGTAAACCGGTGAGGTCCAAATGACGCCAAGTGTTACAACCACAGGTGACCCAGTGAGGGTCACTCTGACCCCAGTGAGGGTCACTCTGATCATAGTGTGTCGCCCTGACGATAAAGGGTTGCCCTGACCTGGCGCGTGCCTTTTGGGAGGTTTCTTTTTAATTGTGGTTTGGGGTACTGATGGGACATTCTGATTATTTCCCTGATCGTTTCCTGACTCTCCAGCGGGACGTCTGTCTTGCTCTTTCTGAGCTTGGAGCTTGGAGCTAGGACTGCCAGGAGGTTTAAGCCACTGCTATGTTTACATTGGGATGTCATTTACAAATCAACTAATTAGATTTAGGGCATGAATTCTTCTTCACATTAGGTTGGCATGTCCCATTTGTTCAGGTTAAAGTGCTGAAAACCTGCAAAAACAGAAGAAATCTGTAAGAAGGAAAGACTTTTTCACAGCTCTGGATGTTTTTCTTCCATCTTCCTATCCTCTCTTACCGCTCCCCCTCAGGATGTTATTCCACATCCATGCATCCTCTTTAGCTTTCCATAACCCCCTGAGGTTTCATAAATGCTCCTTCCGCATCTCCAGTGCAGTCAGACGAACCGAAGTGAAGCACACTCTTAAAACAGCCCAGCTTCTAGCTTCCTGTTAAAAGCATGGGATGTCTCTGAAACTGGAAGTCTACATCTAAATTTAAATGCCAGTTTCTGAACTTTTAGACACAGTTAAATCAAAACACAGCAGAGACCGACAACACGCAGCGTTATGTGAGCCATTAAGAGAGTGATGAAATAACAGAAACGTTAGCACATCTGCTGAAAGCTTTTCTCCAAGACCCTCTGATATCTGAAGTTAATATTTCAGTTTTCTGCAGCTTCAGCTGAAGTTTGGAGAAGATTGTGGCAGAGATTACAGCCGGAGAAACTAAACTTTAAAAATAACCTGAAAAGAACCAACACCCACAGTATAAATACCTGGATCAGGACGGACCAGAACCAACACAAACTTTTAACACTGAACCCAACTAAAATCTTAGAAGTTTATTTCAGTACAAATTTAAACATTGTCAGATTTAAATTGGATGGTTAATTGCAAAAAAATTTATTGTTTACACAGGAAATAGAAGTTGGAAGAGGGGAAAAAAGATCTTCCTGTTTGAAACCTACTGAGAACAGAACATATAAACGTTTTCTATCAGCATAACCGTCTAACCTGAAGGTGGCTCAAACAGCTAAAGTAGTGGTTAAAATAAATGTTATTTTATTACTTTTCTAGCCATCACAGGTTCCATTTCAGGACAAGTTTCAGACAGGAAGATTATGAATGGCATACCCCCCCCCACACTTCCCTTTCCCGTGTAAACAGCGTCAGTGGCAGAAACTTCACTCACGCATTTCTGATGACTCAGTCTTTCACTGAGCTGCGAAGGAATTTCAGTCCAGATTCTTTAATGAACTCAACACAGCATCTAATCAGTGTAGGGGGATTTTCTGAGAGAGGGAAGTATTCATTGCTCCATCAGTAAGAACAAATTTTTCAGTTCCTGAAGCAGCAAAGCCATCCCACAGCATCACACTACCTTCACCACTATGTTTGATGGCAGGATGATGGTCTTTTCTGAAATATTCTTAGTTTTTATAGCAGATGTCATGGAAACATCTTGCAAAGCATTGAACCATTGTCTATTCAGTCCACAGAACATTTCCCCAGAAGTCTTGGGGAACATCAGGAAGTGTGATGGGCCTCTGCAGTCTTTTTTGACCAGCAGTGGTTTTCTCTTTGGAATCCATTTTCACCCAGTATTTTTGATGAATCATAAAGTCTGATGTCACCTAGGACAAGTGAGGTTGTCTGTGATTCGGATGTCCCTCTGGTTTCTTTTGTGATCTCCTGCTTGAGTCACTGGTAGCTGCTGGGAGTAAATCTGGTGTGCAGTCTGCTACTGGGAGGGTTCCCGGCTGTTCTTCTCTCCTTTAGTGGATAATTGGTTGGCATGGAGGCTCACTGGAGACCCAAAGCTTCAGAAACGGCTTTGGCAGGTCTCTCTGATGCTTCTTATCTGCTCTTGTATCTTGAATTGCTTTAGATTGAGCTTCCATGTACAGCCGTTTCATATTTTTTGGCCTACTTCATGTTATCAGACCAGTTCTATTTAAGGGAATTCTTGATTCTTGAAAGTCTAGCAGTGCCCAGTGAAACTGAACTTGGTTTTTAAAGAGTTCATTCACACCCGCCTTGTTTGGTCCGTTTTAATTGAATTACCGTATTTAATTTGATTAAAAAGTTTGGTTCATTTGTAGAGCTGTGAAAGCTCAATCAAACTGTGGTCCCCTAAAAACATCGACCTTACTTCGGTTGAAATGCATATGTGAATGCCAAGTGGACTGGAGACCGCTAACAAAAGCACAAAGCAGACTATAAGGCAAGGCATTCTGGGTAAATACAACCAGAAGAAACACTTAAGTCAAGAAATCCTCCAAAATCTGAAACCACTGATTTTGTTTCCATTTCATAAAGAAGGAAGTTGAGCTCAGTGTCTTCTTCAGAGGTTTTGTGTCATTTCCTTCACTAGTTCTTGGTGCAATGCCCCCACAGACCAGGAGAACAGGTTGCTCAAAGGGCTTGGTTTATTTGACTCAATGTAGTGTGAAAGCAACTGTTGCAACTTTGGTCCAAATAGAACAGAGTTTACCGGACCATCAGTAGAGAAATGCTTTTTCCTCTTAATAAACAATGTCCGTCCCACCTTCCACTGCCAAACCTGTTCACCTTTCCTCACCTTGGGGGCATTGCCTCCCAGCGAGTATCATTCGTCACCATCGATCTGTCCCTTTCATACACCTTGTTCGGTGTTTTGTGGCCTCAGCTCATTTCCACAGTGGGTAAACACCTAAATTTGTCTCCCAATCAATGGAAGCTATTTCACTTGAGGTATTAGCTTGCTTGGCAGACTTTAGAAACTAAAAAAATACAAACAAATTAAGCTAGAGAGAAAAGGAATAGCAGAAACTGTGGCCCTGGCTTTGAAGAGTCACATTTGTGACAATGAGATTCTGGTTGCTAAAAGGGAAGAGTGTGCCAGTAAAAAATGGAAAAGCAAGAGAAAAACAGAGGAGGACTGGATCGATATGAACAGATAATCACCAGGCCTCTGTTCCAGTGTGTAAAAAGTGTGACATTGCAGAGGTGGACATGGCAGGGAAGAGATCAATGACTGATTTCCGTTGATCCCTAATCCTTAACTATCTATAAGTAATTAACCTTCAGAGGAGAAATAAATGGAGAAATTAAGTGGGAAAAGCAATGAGAGCAAACAAAACATAAGCTACCTCACTCTGCAGATAACAACAGCAGGATAAATTAATAGTTGTCTCCTGTGCTGCCTCTGCAATTTGCAGCATTGGATTCAGTTTTATTTGTGCAAGGCTGCATCTTCCTGTTGAGCGGGAGTCTTCCCTGCTATATTTATTATGAGATGACAAATATAGCAGCAGTGACAGAAAGAACAAGAAATCTAATCTCAGCCTGGAGAAAAAAAATCCACATATTAGTTGTGGTTTTGAGGTGGGATCTGCTCTCCTTGTCTCTAACCTGATAGAGGATTTTTTTTCTTCCTTCAAGCTTGACTAGAGAAGTGGAAGAAAGGATTTGTAAAGAGTTACAGCGTCATCAGTGGCTGCCAAAGGAACTGCAAAAGCAAATTATTTCCAAGGAGCTTTCCTTATTAGACATTTTATTTTCTTTCTGTTTAAACTCGCAGCAGAAGATGAACAGCTCAGTTCTGTGAACTCGGCACAAATACATTGATCTGTACAAGCTTTAATGGCACACCAACACACCTCACAGTGTATGATGTGTTTCAGTTAGCAACGGGCAAACAACATGGCTGCAGTCGTCACATTAGCAGAGTGATAACGGCATGGTTGGCTTTAAGAACAACTCGGCCTGTCCCAAGTAAGAAATATAACTTATTACAATATGCACTCCATAGAAAGCTTCTAGCAAATAATTACGATGTTAAAAATTTGGAAAGTGGTTTTGAGCATTGAATAGATAAATTATGGAGTAAAAACAGTAATCTCAGAGCGTGTCACGCGTAATTCACACAATCACTGAACAGAAAAGTTCAGTGATTGTGTGATTCTTGAAAGTCTAGCACTGCCCAGTGAAACTGAATTTGGTTTTTAAAGTTCAGTTGCTGGGAGAAAATGTCATCACTCCCAGCAGCTCTGCACTCAGAACATTTTTAGGGAGAGTTTTTCCATCTTGTTCTCCTCTTGGTTCATTAGAGACCTCCAGCTGTGACTTCACCAAAATGGACACCTGGAGGCAGAAACAAAACATCAGAACGTTAAATGAACTGAGTAACTCTAGATGAGGTGCTTGCTGTAGAGATGTGGCCTTTTGGTCGGAATTCCTCAAACTGTTTCACATTTTGTCTCATTACAATGATGAACCTAAGTATCTTATGTTATGATTTTATGTGACAAATTCACACAAAATGTATGAATTTGAAACCTTACTAAAGACTGAAAATGTTCTCACTTTGCTAAATATTTCAAGCTCAGTTCAATTAGATGGTCTGGGCTTTGACCTATTTGTCAAAGCCCAGACAAATAGGTCTGGGCTTTGACTGGGCCATTCTAAGGCAAGAATATGGTTTGATTTGACTTGTGAAAACTACAGCTTATGTAACAAAACTTTTTATTACTTTCTTCCAACAGTGGCCCTCTTTCTGACACTCTTCTGTCAAAAACCTGATTTGTGGAGATAAAAACTAACAGTTATCCTTAAAGGGGTGGTATCACGTTTTCCAGCCACATAGTGACATTTATAGAACAGTAACTGTGTTACCTTCAGCTGTTATAAAAATACTGCATATATTAAACAGGAAGGAAACGGAGTTTGACTTCATAATTTGATACTTTGAAATTAGGCCTGTGTCTCTTTAAGAAGCTCCTGCTCTTTGTTCCACCTTCCTCCAGGTTACATAATGCCGTTTACAACCTTCCTAGAGACCTTGGACTAGGTAAAAGTGGAGAATTAAAAATAAAATCTTAAGAAAAGATTTTTTTATACCAAATCTGATTTATGATTTTAATAGATTTTTATTCCATTAGAACGAATTACAAATAGCAGAAAATATCTTTAAAAAGTTTCTTTTCCTTTGATCATTACAGGAGCTACTGCTTAGAGCGACGCAGGTAAAAATGTTGTTAAAGGGTTATTAGAGACGCCATGTTGGGATGACTTCCTGGAGGCGGAGCATCGGCAAGAGCAGGATCCTCTTAAAGAGACAGAGGCCCACTTTCAACGTATTAAATACATAGTATTTTTTTGATATATAGTATTTTTTATAACAACTGAAGGTAACATCTTCTGAAGGTAACTGAAGGTAACTTGATTGTTTTATAAAAAGGAACTATGTGCCTGGAAAATGATACTGGCCCTTTAAATATTGAAAACTAACCTCTACCTAGTATTACTTGTTGTTGATCTATCAAAGAAATTCTAAGAAAAGGTTTGTGACTTAAACATGAAAAATGTGAAAATGTTCCAGTGTTGGCAATCATCATGACGTCGTCTGATCTCTAAGTACTGACCATCCAATGTAGCACTGACACAGGTTTTCATGGGACGTGGCCTGCTTGATGAGGAGCTCCACTTGTGTTGGGACGTCCAGCGTGTCATCGTGAGAAAAGTCTCGCCCTGAAAACATAAACTCTGCATGAGTGACTAGATGTGGAGATCGCCGCTTCAGAGCTTTCAGGTGGTTTTGTTGTAAGCAGTGATTGTCCAGTTTGGGTCTGTTCTGAGTCCAAAACCCACCTGTGAGTTTGTCGCGTACTCTGTTGATAATCTGAATGGCTTTCTTGTTGAGAGCCTCTGGCTGCACAAGGCCATCTCCAACTTTAAAACACAAACATGCCGGGATTAATACACTTATCTAGAAAATTACAGTCGGTTTGCAACACAATAACATTCATGTGGATAGAAACACATGGACTCACTGAAGGAGTGTATGGATTCAGGCACCGTGGTCCCTGGTTTCTTGTGCGTGGTCTCTCCCAGGTCTATGCCATCCAATGCCTCTGCAGACGACAACATTCAAATGTTTGGTTGTGTTTTCTGATAAAGAGGAGTAATTCTCTCTGCAGTCTGCATGGTACTGACCCACTGACTGGCCGGCGGTGTACGAGTCGGTCCTGGTTCGGGAACGCTTGGTGCCTTTCGTGTTTGCTGTGCGACAAGCAGACAACCACATTATTCCACATTTTATTTACAGAGACAGGTTTTCATTAATGAAATAAAAATGCCTCTCAGTCTGTTCACTACTGCATAGATTCTACTGTCTGCATTATTTACTCCTCACGCAGACTGACGCTGATGAGGCTCAGCTCTGCTCTCACACAAATTAACTCTGGGATGTTTGTAATTTTTAAAGCTAAATCTTTTATCATTACGAAATTATTGTATTAATGAACGCAAACTCGACACCACAAGCCTTTGGAGCACAAGAGGTTTTTATTACTTGCACAAAATAAGTGATAATCTTCTTTCAGTTCATCATGTCAGACCATCTGAGGGAAGAAAAATTTCTGCATGTGTGAAATATTTGTTAGAGCTAATTATTCTCTAAAGCACACTTTTTTCACTCAGACTCTTACCGAGTTTTTTTTCCTGATTAATTTGTAGAAATCTATAGCTTTGGTCAGAAGTTTACATACACGCCTTGTGGATTTGACTGTCATACAATGGGGAAAAAAGTATTTAGTCAGTCACCAATTGTGCAAGTTCTCCCACTTGAAAAGATGAGAGAGGCCTGTAACTGACATCATAGGTAGACAGTAAAGAATTTATTTGAAAATAAGGGTGGAAAATAAGTATGTGCAATGAAAAAATGAAAAAATGGTCTAACAATATTTTTAAGTTCTGCTCTTTCTGCTTGACTTAGCATGAAAACAGTGTGAGGCTAATCTGTTCATTTTTTGGGTTTACGAGTAACTGGATTGATTTTTCATTTTCTTTTTTTTCTACAAAATTTGAACCAGGTGGAGCTGAAACTGCCACTGGAAGAGTTTTGGGTGGAACATGTTTACGGGTAAACTGTTTTTTACCTTAAATGTAAAGTTTTTTTTTTTACTATTTTGGCTCAATTAGAGCTCTGAGTAGGGCTGAAAGGATTCCTCGAATGATTCAAATACCTCAAGTATTAAATTTTTTCGAGAAAAATTTATCTGCCTCAAAGCTTCGTTACATTATGTTTTATTATTTAGCGCACCGAGTTCCGGCCGGGACATTATTTGCATTGCGCAGCGGTTTCACGTCCGCCTATGAGTTGTTGACGAAAGCTGAGTGTTAGCAGCGTAACATCCAATATTTTATTTTATCAATTTTTTTAATCCGATTACTTGATTAATCGTAAGGACATTCGATAGATTACTTGATTACTAAAATATTCGTTTACAACAGCTCTCGCTCTGAGTATTATTTTGTCTGAAAATGTTCTTTTTTTACAGTATGTATCCTACTATAAATTGATTACTAAATTAGTTGACAATTATTTCAATAATCAATTAATCAAGATTAATCCAATTAATTGTTTCAGTCCTAGAATATTACCAATTCACTTTGACATAGAAACTGTTGAAATAAATTAAAATTTGCAAACATGGGTACTTGTTCAGCAGCCGCAGTCATCTACAGTGCGTGTGTGAGGTGGAACAGCTTGTTGGGTGTGTGTGAGGTGTGTGTGAGGGGGAACATCTCGACGGCTCCTTACTGTCCATGAGCCTCCAGTTGAGCAGAGGGTCGTAGACGAAGGCCTCCAGGACGGCCATCACACTGTCCCTGTGCTCCCTCAGGACCTCCATCACAGTGTGGCAGGTGATCCTGTAGTTCCCATCCAATCCCGTCACCTACACACACATGCAGATGGAAAAACAGGGTTTTTGGTTTTATGGCGAGTCCTAAATAAGAATCGAGATGCTTCGACTTAAATTCCTACAAATTTTCTGCTTTCTTCATTAAGCACAAATCAGAGTTATAAATTCTGTTAAAACATTGCATAAATAGGAAAGACTAATCTTTATTTTGTTCATAAACAAATTGAAAGCAGTCCAGTGATGATTTCTGCATAATAAATAGTATTTGTGCTCAATTTCCAAAATTTACACTAATTTGTTTCTGTTTTTAGGTTTTAAACTAAGAAAAACAGAAAACAAACAAACAAAAAGAGGATTGATCTCAGATTTTCTCCTGCGAGAGGTTGATATTTGTGGAAAATTATGTAAACCAAAAAAGGACTTATTGTATTTTTCAAACTCTAAGCTGCTACTTTTTCCCCACGCTTTGAACCATGCGCTTATAGCCTGGTGAGGCTTTTCTGTGGATTTTTCTTCAACCGCCACTGAGCTCTTTAGCAGGAAGTGAATCATTGGAAGTAAAAATTGGAAATCAAAGAATAAAGTGCTAATTTTCATTTAGATCAAGCACATGCTAGCAGCAGGCATGACAGAAAAATTTTTTCAAACTCATACCCCCTCATCATGGAAACAACATGAAGAAGTGGACATGATGCAGTTTTTAAGTTGAAGGCTATCAATCTGGTAGTACAGGAGGAAAATAGAGCCGCTGAACGTAAGCTGGGCGTGAACAAATCCGGCTGCGTCCTTAGTAACAGATTTATTTAGGACGCAGCTCTCTGCTGCTTGTGAAAAACCAGGAGCGATGGATTTACCAGTAGCTTATAGCCCTGCGCGGCTTATATATGTATGTTTCCAGTTTTTAAAAAAAACTTTGTAGATGCGGCTTATAGTAAGGTGCGCTCTACAGTCCGGAAAATACGTCAGTTTCCAATGATGCAAAAGAAAATATTAGACATTACTGATAATTGTGTAATTCTGTTGTGGAAAGTGAATGCAACTATTCTATCTAAAAATAGCCCCAGCTAAAATCTGTGTAAAAAAACACGTTGGTTCTCCTCTTTCTTGTCCAAATTATCACGAGCCATTTTGGGAGGCCCAGAGACTCCTGCAATAAATCCTCACAGATCATCCGTTCCCTCTCAGCGTTCCCACAGCATTACCTCCATGGCATTGGTCAGCATCCTTGTCAGTCTGAACGGGATCTTCTCAGGAAACTTCTCCCTGGTCATCGCCACCTGGCCAACGTTAGCATGTAGGTGAGTTTCTGACTAATCACAGAAAAACAACTATGTCAAACTGAAAAACATTACTGCTCACTTCAAAACAGTCTCCAAAGTCAATGTGGAGGATCTTGCCGCTGAGCCGATCTAGCATCAGGTTGGATGGATGTCTGGGTAACAGGAAATCCACCGTTAGTTGCTGTATGGTTGTAGAGAAGGTTTGTGTTGATGAGGGCAAGCTCACCTGTCGCCCAGGCCCAGGATGTAGCCCACCATGGACATCACAGCCAGGGAGCGCGTGTAGTTGGTTCTCCTGTCAAACCACACCTGGAACACATGTAACATCCTTCCTCAATAAATCCATTGCAGTAAAACAAAACTCATGCTCCGACTAAAACCAGGAAGATGGAGCGGATTGGCCCGGTTCCACAGTCCTTCACTGAGAGAAGACACTTTACAATCCTGCTGGGAGTTTAGAAATCATAAAACGGATTAAAGATCTGCTGCTGGATCAACCTGCTGATCTCTCAGGTTCTGGTTCGGGTTCTGCTCTGCATCAAAACCAGAACCAAACATGGAAAAGATGCATTCAATCAATCAATCAATCATTCAAACATATTGATTTGTATAGCACATTTCAGCAACAAGACAATTCAAAGTGCTTAACATCATAGAATCATCATACAGTCACCAACTGTAGAAAACACCAATATGTTGATTGATGATTCATTGATAATGGTTCAGAATCAGCTCCAACCAGGAGTGTTTTAGTCTAGATTTAAAGGAACTCGGTGTTTCGGATGTTTTCCAGATTTGTGGATCATAGAAGCTGAATGCTGCTCCTTCATGTTTTGTTCTAGTTAAAAACCCATTTGGTTAGAGTTTCCTTTATTTCATAATAACTGGGACATTGATCAACATATTTGATGATTTTGATGACAAACTGTAATGTTTATTCCTTGTTTCATAATTGGTTACTTTATTATGTTTTATAGTGCAAGTCTCTATGAACGGCTTGTTGCTGAACTGTGCTTCATAGATAAACTACTCTAAACTTCAGCCATCTTCACAAACATCTTTAAAATGACAGAAATGTTCTTGTGTTCTTGGAAATGGAAATGAAATCCTGAAATTATAAAATGAAAACCTGTTTGTCAGAGGAAGGGCATCTCTCTGGGGAAAACGGTTATTTCTTCCTTCTAACGCCTGCTGTATAACTCACAGCTCTTGACATTTTACCCAGAAATCAGGAAAATCCAAAAACATCATCTAAAAGCCTGACTGATTATCCCAGTTAGGAATAGTCCTAACACGGCGAGTGATGGCTAGAATGATTCCTCAAATGATTTGAGTACCTCGATTATTAAAATTCCTTGAGAAAAATGTATCTGTCTCAAAACTTCTTTAATTATTTAGGTCACAGAGTTCCGATCGGGATATTATTTGCGTTGCGCAGCGCTCTCACATTCGCCTATGAGTTGTTGACAAAAGCTAAGTGTTAGCAGCATAACGTCCAATTTTCAGGTTCGGCCCATGGGGATTTTACTGATTGATGATAATGCCCGAGTTTTTATCATTTTTGGGGGACCAATAAGCATCCTTAAAATGACCGGTGTATCCCTGAAGTGCGGCAGCCATTTTCCTCCGGGAGCTGCTGGTTCAGAGCGAACGGTGGGAAGAGCGCTGCAGGAGTATTTATACAGGTAAGCGGATAGACTGAACACGCTGGGCGGCTGAGTAGTTGATGCTTACAGTGTAAGTGTAGCATTATGGACGAACCGCACAATAAATTTCATATAATCCCGGTCTCAACAAGTGGGTGATGGAGTGCATCGTGGTGGTACATAGCTGGTAGATGAGTTTCTGAGTGTGATGAACAAAGGTGTAAGATTGCAAATCCCATCGCTAACATGGACACAAGAGCTATTAATGGCTGGGCACAGTGAGACTTCATCTATTACGATTACTAAAATATTCGTTTACAACAACCCTACTTTGGAGTCAGCATCACACCTCAGAACTAGGGCTCTTGAGCCACAGGAGCTTGGCCAGGTCATCTCCAGCAGTGTTGTTGACGGCGTGCTCGAACACCTCCACCTTCTCCATCAGAGTCAGATGATCGTAGTCCGGCGCCATCTGAAACAAACCCAGATCAAACCAATCTGTGTCCAACATCCAGCTGTTTCTACACATTTAAAAACAAAAGTTAATCTTATTCGAATTCTCACTCTGAGCATGATGCGATGTTCAATGTTGAGCAAAATCTTTTTCTTCTCTCTGTAGTCTCTGATGAGGGCGTGCAGCGTGTCGCAGTGGGGCACCCAGCCAATCAGGCCCGAGTTGGTGGAAAGAGGGATGACGGCGTAGCGCTGAATGCTGATGGACACAAACAGCCACAAACATCCAGCCATTAGTTTGTCTGAAGAATCAGCATGTGGAAAACAAAAAGGTGCATCATGACTTAAAGCTTCCCCTGAAGACCTGGAGCTGTAAAGACAAAACTTCTCTAGAAAATCACATCAAATGTCAGACATGACACAACCTGGAAAAAGCAACAAGTATAGGGAGACTAATGGATAAACAAACTGATGGACAGCAAGATGGACGGGCAAACGAATACACTGAAAGATTAATGGAGAACAGATAAGAAATGGACAAGCAGGACAACCATAAAAACATGAAAAAACATGGACTCTTCCTGGCTCAATGGTAAATCATCACAGAATCTGCGTAATTATTTTAATATAAACATATATATATCAAATTTTATTCCATATACAGTGGGGAAAAAAGTAGTCAGTCACCAATTGTGCAAATTCTCCCACTTAAAAAAATGAGAGAGGCCTGTAATTGACATCATAGGTAGACATCAGTTATGAGACAAAATGAGAAAAAAAATCACATTGTCCAATTTTTAAAGAATTTATTTGAAAATAAGGGTGGAAAATAAGTATTTGGTCACCGACAAACAAGCCAGATTTCTGGCTGTCACAGACCTGTAACTTCTTCCTTAAGAGGCTCCTCTGTCCTCCACTCATTACCTGTATCAATG
>CAEGAE010014045.1:0-46005 GCA_903067095.1 Girardinus metallicus | reverse complement strand
CCTTCCTTCCTTCCTTCCTTCCATCCATCCATCCATCCATCCATCCATCCATCCATCCATCCATCCATCCATCCATCTAACATCCATCCATCCATCCATCCATCCATCCAAACTAGTTTTGTGTTTTTCATTATAGTTTAGTTTTATTTTGAGACTTTCTGTCTAATTCAGTCAGTTTTAGTTTTTAGTGCGTTTCCTTGTTTTTAGTAGTTATTTTTAGTTAAATGCTGTTTAGTTACAGCTTAGTTTGCATTAGTTATGCTAGTAGTTTTAGTTCTTTCATACTTTGGTTAAGTTTTAGT
Organism: Girardinus metallicus; assembly: GCA_903067095.1. Classification (NCBI taxonomy): domain Eukaryota; kingdom Metazoa; phylum Chordata; class Actinopteri; order Cyprinodontiformes; family Poeciliidae; genus Girardinus; species Girardinus metallicus. The sequence continues at coordinate 45,703 of CAEGAE010014045.1, read as the reverse complement.
GCTAGGTATTGTGATTTTGTTTACATCACTTCCTGCGTTTGGAGCGGTCGCTGTTCCAAATAGACTTTCTTATAAAAACTACTGGGACGTTCTTCATTCATATGTCCAAATGCCTTAAATTTCACCAGTGTTATGTATTTCATAATGACTGTTATATCTCAAACTTCTTAGTGGAATGCATGATGAAAATGTCCTCAAAGTTATTTCTTTAACTGAAGAATATGATTTAAAAGCTAAGCCACAGCTTTTTATTTATGCCTTATATTTTAGCTTCTTTTGCATTCTTTGCACACACTTGAACCTGATTTGTTTTATTTACCTTTTTGTTTGTAAATGAACAAAATGTCTCGGTAAGTCTTTATTTTATAAGTAAATAATAAAAATGGATTTGAACCACGTCAGAGTTCACTTCAACCAAACCGAGACCGAGTTCACTTTATTGGTCTGATTACGCATTCACACCTCCGTAAACAAACCGGACTTTCTAGACAAACGGACTGGAGTTCGACTTAACAGAACAGATCTCCAGTCCATTTGGAACCTGGAAATCTCGGTGAATGCGTAATCGGACCAATAAAGAGAACTCTGGTCCGAATACAAATCCTCTGCCTCTTAAATGAACTCTGGTTGAATGCATACGTAAACGTCATTCTGGGTAAATACAACCCAAACCGACATGCTAGCCTAGCCAAGATAAAAGAGAAATCCTTCAGCCTCTAAAATCTGATGCCACTTCATTTTAGTTTACATTTCGTGAAGAAGTAAGCTGCGCTCAGTGCTTTTGTATTGTTTCCTTCTGTAGTTTTTGGTACAGCGCCCCCACAGGCGAGGAGGAGAACAGGTTGCTCTAATGGTTTGGTTTGTTGGTGAACTGAACTTTTGTCCCCAATCAAACCGAATCTATCGGACTATCAGGTATGAAAACACATTTAGACATATTTACTCCCAAAGGTCTCTCAGTCAGATGTGTGCTTCATGCTTCTAAAAGCACAATAAAGAAACCGTGATTCAGGGTTTAGTTGAATAATCTGTCGTCTTTCCCCAAACAGCGCCACCTGCAGGAGCCGCTCCTGCACCTTCAGCGCCATAATGCAGAGGAGAGCTAAATCTCCTCTGTGTCGCGGCTGAACTCAAACACCCTGAGCGACAGGTAGGCTCACATTCACACCCTGCACAAACAAACTGCAACCCACGTCTCTGCTGCGAACACGCACCCATGTGCCCTTTGACCCCAGAGAAGGTGGGAGACACCTTGACTGGAGTGTTTCTACATGGTGACCCAGAGAAGCAGGGCCTGGCTTTGACCTGCGACCCCTCAGAGTTCTGTCCGTGTTTGGGATTCGTCCTGCGGGCGACGCGCAGCGCGCTGCTGAATGGGAGCAGATGCTGGGTCTGAGGTCGGCGCTGAACTCTGACCTCGCTCAGGTCCTGCTAACAAAACAAAACAAGCTCTCAGAGGAGACGCTTTGTGCCTCCCCAGCTGCTTTACTGACAAAAAGCAGAGAGTCGACTTTTAAACGACTACTGTCTGCTACATCTAAAAACCTGTTTCACGTGAGTTAAACCAAAGAAAGTAAAGATGTTTTGAGATAAAAATCTGAAAAATGGGTCATGCACTTGTAACTCGATGCAAAAACACAAAATCTTACCAAGTATTTTTGGTCTAGTTTCTACTGCAAATATCTTAGTCCATCTGAAATAAGACACAACTAACTTACAAGCAACTTTTCAGCAAAATATAGCAGCTTGTTTTAAGTAAATAATTGCTTAATACTGATGAAAAAGTACTAAATTTAAGTGAAATTTTAATATTTTTTCAATATTAAGGAATTATTAACTTAAAACTGATAGTCTGGTAGACATTTGTTACATTTTCAGCTGCTGTGGTTCACAGCACTGCACTGAGTCAAACAAGCCAACCTGTTCCCCTCCTCACCTGTGGGGGCGCTGCACCAAGGGCCACTGAAGAAAACAACATGAAAACCTCTGAGCACAACTTCCTTCTTCACCAAATAAAATTAAAAAAATGAGGCGGCGTCAGATTTTAGTGGCTTTGTCTTTGACAAAAGATGACAAGACATTTCTTCTGCTAGCTCTAGGCTAACACATTTGTTTTTGTTGTATTTACCCAGAATTCCCTACGTTGTAGTACTCTTATTGCTTTTGGAGCGGTCTCCGGTCTGCTTGGTGTTCACACATGCATTCAAACTGCACCAGAGTTCACTTCAACCGAACCCAGACCGAGGTTTGCAGGACCAGCGTTACCTTTCTGGTTTGATTAAAGCAGATTCAACAAGGCCAGTGTGAATACTCCCTAAACAAACATTTTTCAGATTTGTATTTGTAGAACATGGGACTTCACATTCATGCTGTACTCTAAAATCACATTAATTGACATTCTTCTCAAAATAATCAGATACTGAGGTGAAATTCAGTTAAAGTCTAGAGAACTTCCAGAAAGGAACTCTAGATTGAGATGCTTTAAGAAAATGTTAATTTGGAATAAAAAACTTGAAGGAAACAAATGTAGAGTCCCTGTTGGCAAAATGTTGAGATCAAACTCTGATTCGTTCTCCTTTCTTGTTCCTTCGCTTTGGCTAATTTGCTTCTTTCATGACAGAGAGACTTGGTTCACCATCATACCTCAGGGATTATGAGATTATCTTCTCACAGCCTCTGACTGACTCAGAGCCTCCAAGGTCATCTGCAATCACGCTCTGCAACATGAGGCACGGCGAGAATTACAAATACGTGATACCGGCGTAAAGAAAACCTCAAGAAGGCGTCAAAAGAAACGTCACACGGAAAAACCTACCAGGCTGGATTTGTAAAATCAGTGACTTGTTAGAGATGTGCAGCGAAACACGAACACAGAGCTGTAAAATTTTATCTGAGTGAACCTTGAAACAGGAGTTTTGTTAGTGTAATCACTAACTGATATTATTTCCTAGTTAGAGCTGAGTTAACAGGTACCTGGAATCATCTGAACACTTAAACGTTTCGCTGTCAGGTCGGATCGGTTGTCCCTGTCTGAACATTCAAAATCATTGATTAGTTAATTAACTTTCCTTTTTCGCCTGTATGGACTCTGTTTCCTAACAATGAAACTGCAGCTGCCAGGACTGCACTACGTTTTAAACTGGGAGCAGAAAGTCGCTGCATGTTTGTCACTTTTTAAGGGACAAAAACTGATTCTTTGTTGCATATTTTTGTTAAACTGGAGAACAAAACTGATTCCCCTTTGATTCAAAGATGGAAAAAACTTTTTTATTCAAGGATGGAATTGATACATTTTACAGCTCAGACAGATAAAAATATAAGTTACTCAAATACGTTTAATGACTGAAAGTGGAAAAGAGTTTGCAGGAGAAGTGGACCAATAACAAGAGAGATTAAAGGTCTCTTAACTCCAAGCTAATCTGATTCTTTTAAACTGCAAGCTAACCAAAGCTGCATGCGACAACAAGAATGTGAAACCTGATCCGAAGGGCCCAGCTCAGGTTTAAACCAGAAAGCCAAATGTAAATATCACAAACAAGTCCAGAGATTAGACAATTAAGTGTTTCTGGTCTGTTTGATGATACATGAAAGCATCAGGAGTTTCTTCCTGGGAATGAATGGAAACCGTTCTCTTTCTTTCGGAATTGGAAAATTAGATTAAAATCAGCTTCCAGGCACTAAGATGTGAGGTTATGGCCATTATATATGGAAAAAAGACAGGAGTACATTTCTGTAAAAAAAAAAAAAAAACTCTGAGACATTTTTAGATAAATCTGAGAAATGTTCTGGAAAAATAATGAAAATTTCTGAGCTCCAGAATTTGTATGAAAAAACTGAGAAGTTTTTGACTTTTGGAAATTTGATTGGTTTGAAAAGTGGATTTTTATTTTTGACTTTTGAAACTGAGAAATTTCCAGGTTTTTTTTTTGCAGATTTTTGACTTTTCAAACTCAGAAATGTTATTATTTTTTTAGAATATTTCTGAAATTCATCTAAAACGTTTTCTAGAAATATTTGGACTTTTCAAGTTAAGAATTTTTTTCTAGAGTTTTTTCTGAAGGAAACGACATAAAAGCATCTGAAGAAGACACAAAGCACGACTTCCTTCTTCATAAAATGTTAACGAAAATGGAGTGGCATCAGATTTTAGCGGTTTTAAGATTTCTCTTTTGCCTTTAGCTAAAAAACACAAGCTATTTTTTCTTCTAGTGCTAGGCTAGCATGTTTGTTTTGGTTGTATTTACCCAGAATGCCCGGTTCTTTAGTCCACTTCCTGGTCTCTGCAACCGAACCCGGACTGCGGTTTGTAGGTGGACCAGAGTTTGAGTTCAGACGTCTTCAACTGAACCGGATTTTTTAGACAAACGGACTGGATTAAATTTGACTAAACAGGGCTGCTGTGAATGTCATTATAACTTCTCCAACACCTCTGAGGTGTAAATGATGTAGTAAAATGAGAGTTTATGAAGTTTATGGTTCACTTTGTGCTTCCTTAAGCTAAATCTCTGGTAGTGTTATGTCGACCCTCCACCTGGCGTCCATCGCAGTGGTTGTAGAATAATGAACTTCCTCACTGCAACTCTGTAAAACTTTAAGTTGTTTTCATCCAAAACAGGAGCTGGATTAAACCTTTCGCTGCTCTGAACCACGTTATCTTGCTAACAACAAATTTCTTCCCAGAGAAACTCGTGTTGATACCTGGTGCATCCAAATTCCTCCGTGGAGGAATGACATCACTGTGCGTCAGAACCAATCAGAGCGCTCGTTTTGGAGCTATCTGCTCAGTCTTCCAAAGGTAAGCAGATTAAATGTGTTCATGAGTCTGACGGCTGGATCTCACACACATTCCTCCTGAGAGTCATCAGAAGAGAAGCGCCAGGGGCCATACTTCTCCAGAGTCAGGAGTCACGTCTCACTCCAAACCAACTGAAAACATTTCACCCTCTGCTGTAAAAGAGTTTCAGAAGCAGGTTTTAATGCAAAGGTTTGCTTTCAGGGGGGAGAACAGGAGAAGCCCGGGTTTCTCTGCAGTGGCGACAGATCAGATAAAATATGAGCAGAGTATTTATAGCTGGTGACAGAGGAGATAACGGCAGAGCACCGTGTGGCAGCGTTCCCGATTCGGAAGCAGGATTACCCCTAAACTACGACGGCATATCAGGGCCACTTTAAACAAATAAAAAAATAGAGTAACTTTCCACCAAAAATCTCTGACATTCTGAGAAACAAAAAACATGGACATTTCTGAGTTTGAAAAGTCTGAAATTTTCTAGAAAAATTCAAAAATGTTGAGATTAACCCCAGAAATTTTCTAGAAAAAAAAAACAACATAGAAATTTCTTAATTTAATAAGTTGAATAGAAAACTTCTAAGATTAATTTAAAAAAATTCTAGAATTTTTTTATTCTTTTTTTAAAAAAACACACAGAGTTTGAAGAGTCCAAAAAATTCTAGAAAAAATAGAAAAAAAAATGAAATTAATCCCAGAAATTTTCTAGAAAAAATTAGGACATTTTTGATTATCAAAAGTCAAAAATAAAAAAAAACAAAACTCAAAGAATGTTTGATTATTTCAAGATATTTCCTAAAAAAAAAAAAAACATGAAAAGTTAAACATTTTTGACTTTTAGACATTTTCTGACTTTCAAAAGTCGAATATTTTCAACTTTTTCAGACGTTTTCCTGGTAAATCTGAGTCTTTGTTATGAAATTAAATATTAAAATCATAATCCTGAGATTAAAGTCACAATTCATTGTTTCTTTTTCCAAAATGCTGTGTATGAAACATGGTAGCAGCAGCATCATGCTGTGGTGTTGCTATGAGCATTTTGTGAGGGAACAGAAAGAAAACGATTAAATGAGAACTTTAGTAAATATGATTCAATAAAAACTCAGCAGAAAATGAAGCGAGCTAAGGAACAGAGTCAAACTGTCTGGAATCTGTCGCCTCCCTCTTCAACAAATCGTCAAGCCTTTGCAGTTCCGTGCAAGAAAAAAAAGGAACTCGAGGTAAATATTTAAAGTCGCTGCAGTGGGAGGAATTTGTCACCGGACCCCAACAGAGAGAGTAAAACTACTTCAACATTTTTCTACTCAACTAACAGTCAAAAACGTATTTGGTAAAAGTTTACTAAAGTACTGACTAACTGATCAAAATTATCAATCATTTAAGATTTAAGAATTCCACAATCAAACCGACCAAAATATAAAATTAAGTGGACATTTTCGTATTTTAAGGACTAAAATGACAAAAAGTAACATAAAGTAACAAAATCAGGCAAAAGATTTTTTTCCCAAATCATATTTTGAAGGAAAAGTTTTATTTCCTTCAAAATAAAACTTTTGAAACTTTAGCCAAAGCTGCAGGTGTGTGTCTGTCTGGTGGATGTTTGTTTTTCATTCAGTGGGAGGAAAATCCACAACTTTTACTCAAGTATGAGTAGAAATACTTCATAACATTATGACATTATCAGCGTAGGAAAAATATTCCTAAAGGTACTTTCACTAAAGTAAATGGAACTAGTTACTACCCAACTCTGCCAGTTTGCCTCACCTGGTCTGCCCCGGGGTCATGCTGGATCCGTTTGGGTTAAAATGGACGGGTTCGGTTCTGATGGAGCATCATGATGTGAAATGACGCGGCTGTGACGCGCGGCGCGGCCCCGCTGCAAGGTGTCCAGACCCAAACACAGAGCCCATGTCCGCTCTGCTGGCTGTGCGCGTCCTGCTCCGGTCCGGTCCGGTCCTGCTCCGGTCCGGTCCGCCTTTAGAAACACGCGGTAAGGAATAATTTCTATTATTTCTGCTGATTCTCCTTCAGCTGGAGGGAAGATCCATCCAGGCAGCTGCGCTCTCGGCTCCCAAAGCGCCTCACATCCCGTCGGTCCTTCTGGGGAAAACTGAGCGTGGAAAACACGAACGCATCTTCCTGAGGTCAGTCCTGGTGCAAGAAGTGACTTGTTAAGTTTTCCAGCTGTGTGTCATGAAAAAATCTGTCCGAATGAGAAACACACTTTTCCAAGTCAAATCGGCAGCAGGTTGCAGCTGATCTGTCCGCTCAAAGTGCGCAAAGGAGAGCAGCGGTGCGCAGCGCGGAGCGTCCTGCGAGCTGTGGAGCGCAGAGCTCTGAGTCCGTGACTCTCCCTCCACCTGAGCGCCGCATTCCTGCGGGGAACACGCCTCTCTGCGCCAATCAGAGCGCAGCAGCTGCGCACAACGCAGAGGAGCGTCTCCATTGCGCAGCTGTGCGGCGCTGGACCTGCTTTTACAAATTTTCATCTCATCAGGATGTGATGAACATGTTTTTACGACGGCGTATTTGGGCAATTGTAAATGGCAAAAAAAGGAGGAAATTTCTGCAATAAAATAATAATAACATCAGAAATTTTCTAAAATTAAATAAATAAACTAAAATACAAGTTGGTGTTTTCGGAACTCTTAAGGTCGAAAATTTGCTTTAAAAATTTTTTTTAAGCAAATTTTGAGATTAATCTCAGAAAATTTTGAAAAAAATTTTGTTTCACAATTTGAAAATGTGGAAGAAAAGAAACAGAAATTTTTACACTAACTTCAAAAATTTTCAAGAAAAGACTTGGAAATTTCAAAAGTCAAACATTTGCCAGAAAAAAAACAGAAATTTTCTAGAAAATGTTGAAATTTCTGAGTTTCAAAAGTTGAAAATCTGCAAGAAAAAAGCTGAAATTTCGACATCAGAAATTTTCTACATGAAACTTGAGAATTTCTTTTTTGACTCCTTGAAACTCAGAATAAAATTTTAAAGTCAAAAAGTTTTGAAAACGTTTCTAAAAGTTTTTTCTAGAAAATTTCTCAAAACAGGAGCTATGTACAATGGACACTATCTGCGTATATTTTACATTTAGTAATATCTAAAAAGTCAGGAAAGTCCATCAGAGTCTGGTTTACACTGAAAAAAGGTAAATAGTTGATTAGATAAATTGCTGAAATTGGTAACAAGTAACTGAATTATGTTCATGCAACTTAACATTTTAAGTTTCAAAGTACTTCATTTATCCCAAAGGAGAAAGGATCTCCAGTAGCAGTCAGTCTTGCAGCGAATCTGAAGAGACCTCTGACTGAAGCCTGCTATATGACGTACAGAACCGGCCCAAAGCACAAGCAAACTAATCCACTGCTTAGTGGCGCCGAACTCTCAGGGGGTTCGCATAAAAGTTAAATTTTTTTTAAAAGGTTTTATTTGACAGGAAAGAGGGTAATGAGAGAAGGGAGAAGACATTCGGCACAGGCAGCCAGGCCAGGAATCAAACCTGCGACGGCCGCGTCGAGGACTGAGGCCTCCATATGTGGGTTGTGCTAAACTCCTGCGCCTCCTCAGAACCCAAACAGTTCGAATTTTAACTCAGAAGATTCTTCTTTTTCTTTTTTGCAAATTGTGTGGAAAAAACCATGAATGTGGCCTCTGTGACGGCTGATTTTCAGGAAAACAAACATCATCTGCGTGTCCAGACGCCGCTCCAGGTTAATCACCTCTTCCTCTGCGTCATTCTTTTTGCCTGTGTCTAACCGAATCTGCTTTTTCTCTGTCTGTGTTTCATTTCTGACGAGCCGCAGACGTTTCTACTGCGGCGGTGAACGAAGCCAGCTTCTCCGGTTTCCCTCAGCGGCCGTCTGAGGCGGCCAGGGAACCCAGAAACTCGACTCAAGGAAGGGTAGAAAGTGCAGCGCAGTAAATGTAACTGAGTAAATGTAACTAGTTACTACCCAACTCTGCCAGTTTGTCGCCCTGGGGTCATGCTGGATCCGTTTGGGTTAGAATGGACGGGTTCGGTTCTGACGGAGCATCATGATGTGAAACGACGGCCGCGCTGCAGGGTATCCAGACCCGAACTTTCTAGAAAACTTTTGGACATTTCTGTCATTGAAAAGTTGAACATTTGCTAGAAGAAATATCAGAAATATTTTGATTTATCTCATGAATTTTCTAGAAAAGAATTTGGACATTTCAGAGTTTGAAAAGTCAAAAATTTGAGATTAATCCCAGAAGTTTCCTAGATTTTTCTTTGCGGGGGGGGGGATTTTCTGAGTTTGAAAAGTCGAAAGGTTTACTTCAGTAAGTGTAGTTAGAGCTGAGTAGCTACCAAGCTCTGGCAGCCGACTGACGCAGGTACCTGTTGGGAAAGCACCTGGCCTCTCTGCGACCTCCGTCTCCTCCTCGGTCTGCCTCGTTCCCTTCATGCGGAGCTGCAGCTGAGAAACACCTCAGCCCAGTCGGGAGGTTTCATCATGCAACCTTGAGTCTTGCAGACACAACAGAGGAAACCGGATCGGGTTTGTATCTCCAAACAAGAACCACAGGGATGCTAAACTCAGAGACCAAGAGTTTGATTCAAGCAACATTTCCTACCATCCAGCGTGGGGGAGAGCTTTAGCATGTTGGGCTAATGAGAGCAGGCTGTGGAGCTGCACAGATCTGAAGACCAAAATACCAGAAACATGACAAAGCAGCGAAGGCCGACATTCTTGCTGCGGGAGTCAGAGAGGCTGTGAATCATCAGCTGCCATCCAGTCTGAATCTGACTGAGATTAAGGGAGAAGTTCGGCTCCAAAAAGCTCCGGATTCTCTCCGCCGGCTTCATCAGACGGGTTGGAGGGTCAGCAGCACATTAGCAGGTTTCGCTGAACATGAGTCCTGCATTAGCAGCTGCTTATTGGACCTGATGTGTCACGGTTCATGGTCAGGCTCACATTTTGTGCCGTTTCTGACGATTCAGCTTCATGTTTTCCTGTTTTATATAAAAATGGCTGCAAACAGACGCACAGGTATACATCTTTGAAAAGCAGAAGTGGAGCCTTCTGCGCAACCAACAGGAATGCAGCCGGTGGTTTCTGGATAGTAAATCATCTTTTCCAGCAGCCACTGTACAGACACACAGCGGTAAAACCAGCTGACCAAACGGGCTGGGCTCAGCTTTGGTTGCTAGGTAACGGGCTTGGCTTGCTGATTGGTGAAGTTACATTCTGGAGGTTTTTGAAAAACTTTCCGGACATCAAAAAGCATTGAAGGGGCAGTATTATGTGTTTTCCAGGCACATGGTGCCATTTCATAGTAGAATCAACAAACTATGCTACCTTCATAAAAATGCTGTATATATGAAATATGACTTAAAACTAAATTTACTTCCTAACGCAATGCCTTGAAATTGGGCCTCTGTCTCTTTAAGGAAGTCCTGCTCTTTCTGACACTCTGCCTTCCAACATGGCTCCTCTATTAGCCCTTGAACAATGTTTTTACCAGGGTTGCACTGAGAAGTAGCTCCCATAATGAGCTAAGCAGTTCCACCACGTGTTTGCTAATTGCTGCCGGCTAGTTTGAAGGAGCTGAGAGGGGGAGGAGCTGCAAATCAAAGGCGGAGCTAGGTCCACTCAGGTGTTAGGAGCTGAATGGTTGCCATGGAGATTAGAGGATTTCTCAAACATGCAAGAAAGAATGAAAGCAACACTCCAGGTTTGTTTTGATGAGGGAAAAACATGATAACGTCACGTAAAGCTGAAGAAGCAGATTTTACATGATACTGTCCCTTTAAAGTCTGCACTGAGTTTTGTGTTGTTAACTCAAACGAAGCCCTCAGCTTAACTTACAAATTGCTTCCCTCCCAGGTTCTTTCTTGCCATATATAACGATTAGTTTGTAGCTGTGGGCTGGGTGAACATGTCCCGGCCCGTCAGCCAGCCTCTGCTCTGCCCTCCCTACGGTTCCCCCAACACACGCCTCATCTCCGCTGAGCCTCTTCACTGATAGCTGAGTGTTTACAGTAATCCTCGTGTTTGTGCGCCTAGCATGCGAGGCCGTCAGGGCCGCCTTTGTGTGCGACAGCCTGCAGGTTTTCCGTGTCTGCCTCTGTGCTAAAGGGCGTCTTTAGGGTGATGTTAGGGAGCGGTGTGGATTGGGAGCGATCCCACCACAAAGAAAACCGATTAACTGTGGCGCAACGCAGTAAAATATATACAGAAACTTTCCATCCTGCTGCTGTCTACGCCCATGCACACACATAAGGGCAAGTTTACAGTAACCAAATAACCCAGCGGTCGTGTTTTTGGACTTTGGGAAGACGCCGGAGTACCCAGAATGCACAGGGAGAAACTCCATGCAGAAAGACTCTATTCTGAGATTCAAACTCTCAAACTTCTTTTGGCAAACCAACACAAAAAACAGTTCCTCCAGCTTTTTGTGACTCTAATTGTGTAAATTTGCACAAAATCAACAGATTTATGTTTTTTCATGTTAATGCAGTTACTTGTGAATTTATTGCACCTTTTTTTTTGTTTTTTTGCAAAATATTGGGTTCAAGTGATCGCTAACCCAATTTCCCCAAAACGCCGCATACGTAGCCGCTCCCAAGTAGGCGGGGCTTGTCCCTCTGACGCCTGAATGGAAGGTCGGCGTCTCTTCTGATTGGCTGACAGATGATGAGCGCTAGTAAAACCTGGAGACTGAAGCTCAGAGGAGGAGCTGCGCCTTGGAGGCGGAGCTAGGTCACGCATGCATTTTGTTGCTGAATGGTTGCCATGGAGATTAAAGGATTTATCAAACATGCATGAAAGAATCAAGGCAACATTCCAGGTATGTTTTTGATGAGGGAATAATTTTATAATATGATATAAAACTCAAAAAAGTAGATTTTACACAATAATGTCCCTTTAAATCAGGGTTAAAACTCACCTGTTAAGAGTTGCCTGTAATTAGCAGTAACTGGAACATTGATCATTATATTTGATTTGATTTTGATGATGGCATTTGAGAAAATGTAATGCTTAATGCTTGTTTCATGAGTAGTTACTTTATTACGTTTTGTTTTTTTGGTGTGAAGTACTTTAAACTGCCTTTTGCTGAAATGTACCAAACATTTAAAAGATGAAGGATGGTGTTTATAACTCAGGTTTGTGGCAGAAAACCAATCTGTTTAGAAGAAACTCACCAGTTCTGTCAAAAATCAAGATAGAAGCACATATTTGCAAACTTGCTAGTGGTGGATATAGGCGTAGCTCTGGATCACGTGGTGTTGGTAGTGATTGTAGGTCACCTGTTGCTCACCTGGCGACGTTAGTTACCAGATGAAGTCTACTTTTTGCAGACCGCTTTAAGTTTGAATGGTTTTCGTCTTTGATCACTGTTTAAACCTGTGGATCAGTTTTTATGATGCGTTTGGACAGGGATGTCTGTTATCCACTGATGTTCTGCCTTGGATTTTTGAAGATATTGATAAAAGTAAAACCATCTTAACTGCAGCCTGGATTTAAGTTTTGATCGGATGGTGTGTCAACAATGCTTCCTCTATTCAGCTGCTCTGCAACTTTGTTTGACAGTCACTAATATTTCCAAAGTAGCACCAAAAACTCGAACAGTTTAGCAAACTTTAGCAAAAATTAGCAACTTTTTGTCCTTTAGCACAAAAAGTTTGTTTGTCCTCCATCGAAAGGACAAACAAAAAGTTAGCATTTTCCTTTATAGATAATTTAGATATGACGGTGGATGCCTGCACAATTTGTCTGTTTTAACGTGAGAAATGATCCAATTAAAACTCACCCTGCTTTTATCCCAACCTGCCGCAGCGTCACCTGGGAAGCACATCCCATGTGATGTCCTGACATGATGTGGATGTGGCTCTAATGGCTCCAGCAGGATCAGGAAGGGAACACACACTCCCCTGGCCGGGATTTATGGGGTTCATAAGGTTCATAAATGAGATCAGCGGCTTTAAATTTACGGCTGGCAGAGCGGCATGGGGGTGAATCCTCAGCAAACACGTTTCTTTCCAGGTGATGTGTGTGCAGCAGCCACATGTGTCCATCAGATCTTGAGTCAGTCATGAATTTATGTGTTGTCTCCAATCCATCATAACACACAGTTCATTAAACTGCAATGAAAACTACCATTTATATGTTATTAACGCATCAAAAGCTTACCTGGAGAGTTCCTTGATTCCTTCCTGCATGTTTGAGAAATCCTTTAATCTCCATGGCAACCATTCGCTGGCGCTCATAATCTGTCAGCCAATCAGAGGAGACATTGACGTCTTATTGAGGGACAAGTCCCGCCTCCTTGGGAGCAGCTATGCGGGGAAATTATGGTCGGCCATTTTACAGATTAGTTATGGATTCAACACGTTGGATTGACGCACAACCGTTATGAACCGCATAGTGTCTGAAAAAAAAAACAAAAACAAACCATCATCCTTCTTCCACTTCCTGTCATCTTCTTTGTCATTTCCGCCAGTAGAAACGTCCGGCTGTTGATCATGTGACTCGAAAAAAAGAGTTTCCGTTGTGAGAAAACCAATTTCAATATGGCTGAAAAACCACGTCATCTAACGGAACAACTTTCCATCACGAAACGTGAGTTTTTTTCAAAATTGCCATGTTTCCATTCAGCAAATTTATTTTTATAATTTTAATTTGCGCATTTTTAAGGTTAATGGAAACACGCTTAGTGATTTTGTGTTGCTAATTTAGAAATATTAGGAAGGAATTTTGTGATATTTTCGTGAGAATTTTCTGCTTTCCTCTTATGTACGAGGAAAGCAGACATAAGAGGAATATGCAAATAACGCTTCTGTTGTTTGCCATATTGATCACGGACTTTAACTAGACAACCACTAAGGCTGACAGCGGTGTAGCAGAAGTAAGAAATACTGCCACCTTCAGATGGGAGTTAGCAATCACCAATGTTTTTTACTACTTTAACAGAAAATTTAAAATAAACTCACAAATAATCGCATTGCACAAAAAGCTGTTTATTTGGTTTTGCGTGAATTTCCATGATCACAGAATTACAAAAAATTCTGTAATCGCACTATTTAGACTACATATAAATCTGCATTAGAGTTTTCAAAGTTAATAAATGAAGGTTGAACAAAGAAATCACCGACATTAAACTTGGCAGAGGGAGGAAATCCTCAACAAACGCGTTTCTTTCCAGGCGATGTGTGTGCAGCAGTCAAATTTGTCCATCAAATCAGACATGAAGTTACATGCTTTCCCCAATTCATCATAACACACACAGTTCATTACACACAACCGGCAATGAAATCTACCAACCGCTTTCCCACAAGAGAAATAAAAGCCACTTAAAGCCTCCAGTAAATACCATCCATTACTCTGACTGAGCCGTTTGGAATCCGTTCAGCAGGACAAACATCTGCAGCAGGAGTTTATGTACAGAAACCAAACAGTCTGAGGGAATCTATCAGCAGAAAACTGGGCTCTAGATCAGGAGCAAATGTTTTCTGTGGCAAAACATTGTTTGCATTTTTTCTAAATATTGCTTAAATTGTGTTTAAATAGCAGGAATCATGTCTGCTCCTCAAACAAATACACCATGCTGTCAGGAAATGTTTGCTTGGATGAAAAGTTAACATTAAAATTTAATGCAAACTGTAACAAAGTTTCAAAAAATGTTCATAAGAGAAATAGATTTGTCGTAGCCTTGGATGAGTATTCGGACCCCTGGAGTTTTCCACAGATCAGCAGGAAGAAGGACAAGCTGGTCTTATAAGTCTATAAGTTTTATATTGAACTGATTTGGATTTTCTTTGCCCGGCTATTTTGTAATTATGCTATTGGGTCAGAGCGTTTCCATGAGTTACAATGGCCTAGTCAAAGCCCAGACCTACATGTTTTTGAGAATTTCTGGTAAAATTTGAAAGTTGATGTTCACAGACACTTTCCGTCCCATCTGACGGAGCTCGAGTTATTTTGCAAAGAAGAATTCAGCTTGGAGATTAAAAACTGAATACAGCTAAAAATTGATGCCTTTCTTTTAAACACAGCAAACGTTCAGAACCTGCAACATGTGGTCACAAAAAACTTAAACATGTTTGACTTTTGAAACTCAGAAAATTTCCAAGGATTTTTTTTTTTTAGAAAATTTCTGAGATCAATCAGTACATTTCTTTTCTTTTGTTTTTGGTGGAAATTTACTCCACCAACTTTTACTAATTTATTTAGATTTTTTTTTTGTAAATATAAAAAAATATTTTTACAATATAAATTATTTTTTTCTTGCAAATAAAATGTGTTTATTTACAATAATGCTATTGTAAATAAAATAAGTTTATTTTTGTGTTTCATTAAAAACATAAAATGATTGTTTTTATTTACAATTACCTTATTGTAAATAAAATTATTTTAGGTTCTTTTTATTTGCAGTGGCTCTAATACACTGTCATAAAAATCCCTTTCAAGTTTCGGATCTACAATAAATATCCATTTTGAAAAAATTGAAAAATAAAAAAATTTGGGCTTCTTCATTTTTCGTTTTGGCCCACTGCAACTTTTGAGCCGACAATTTTGGCACACGTGAGAAAACGTTTGGATGTCCCTGCTGTAGTGCGACCCGAGTCCAAGCGAAACAAATCAAACACAGATAAACACTCGACCTGCACAGATGCAGGAGAGACAGAAACGCGTCGCAGTGCAAACACCAACAGCTGCAGCAGAAAGTTTACAGCACCAAAGCTTCACGTTTACCGAATGAAAATCTCTCTGCAAACAAGACCCTCACTCTGACCCGCTTATTACTGTCAGATGTTCCCACTGAGCAGAACCGGGCCTCACGGCGGTCGGATGAGGAGGGCACGAAAGCATGTAAACAAAAGCCAAAGCCGTGAACCACATCCGAAGCCCCTTCTCAAAGCAGACCGCAGATCAGAGGCTTCTGCTCCTGCTGTTCTGGGAACAATGTTTGTTTTTAGTCGATTCTGTTCTGATCCTGCTGCTGTTCTGAAGAATCAATCTATTTAAGTCATAAAGCACCAGAAGAGCAGAGGTGAAGCTGTGTGGGCATCTGAGAAAGGATGGTGGCCGAGGAAACTCGTGTCTTAGAATGTAGCTAAATAAAGAATCATTTTGAAGACCTTTATACGGTAATAAATGCACAAACAAGGTTCCCCAAGGCTCAATATATTGTTCCCACATGTCTGAAACTGAAGTGATCTGCGCCATCTTGATAGTCAATCGCATGTGCAATGCATAGTGGAACAATGGCTTCGAAACCAACAAAAAGAAAATATATGGACACTTCAGATGAGCAAGAGAAAGACTTATCAATAAAATGGCTGCTGTCGGGACTGACCCGAATGGAAACATGTCAGACAAGCTAGCTCTGATCTGCTACTATAACATAATTTACTACTTGGTGAACACGAAAAGTGAAATCTATGGCTGCATACAATCGATGTTTAAACAGATTTATAAAAGACGTACAAACTCTTGGTGTGAACAACAAGGTTCTGGTGACTGGCAGAGTACATGTAGTAACAAACACGAGGGCTACATGGCCGTCTTATCCAGCAACTTGGCAGTAAGTACTACAGTAAATATCACAAATATTTATCTTTGTATTATACTGAGGTGGGTAGAGTACTCAAAAATTGTAACCAAGTAATAGCTGTGATGAGAGCTACTTCTAAGCTTATGGCTTGTTTATTGTTGTCAAAGCAACTCCATACCAGCTGCCTACCAAGATGGCTGCCAGCTACAAAGTTCCCAGAAGTCTCATGAGAACCATGGATATCTGTATGCTCCCACCAGCTCAGGTTATAAGTTTCCATAACTATGCAGATGATACACAGCTCTACATTATGATGTCACTAGGTGACTCAGAATCCGTCCAATCACTGAACAGATGCTTAGAACAAATCATTTCAGGTGTCATAGGTTTCTCCAGCTGAACAGAAACAAAACTGAAGTTATTATGTTTGAACCTAAAGAGGAACAATCCTCAGTTATTACAGCTAGAAACTCAGGCTGCAATCTGGGAGTCGTGATGAACTCTGACCTGAACCTTCAGAGCAACATAAAGACAGTTACAAAGTCGGCCTTCTATCACCTAAAGAACATTTAAAGGATTATAGGACTAGTGTGTCGATTCTCACTGAAAAAAAATATAAATATTTTTTAAAGGGAATTTATTTCAGTTCAAACTAACGCAATAAATGTAGTAATTAAACAAAAACTGAAGTTTTCAAACCTTTATTTCTGCTAATAATGATTATTTTCTCCCTACAACCGATGAAAACACGACATTTAAGATTAAAATAATACATCAGCCCAAAAAAAAAGACCTTTTTAATAAATCTATTAAATAAAAAATATGCTTAAAGGGGCAGTTTATGTAAAATCGACTTTTTTCAACTTTACATCATATTTTCATACCATAGTGGCCCAATTAGCCATTACGTGACACTACAGCACCCACTTTTTTTTCCCCTGGACTAAAAGTGCCCTTCTGACATTATTTTAGACTTTGTGTATTGTTAAAAAAAATACAAGTGTAGTGTCCATTTTATTTTTTTTTTTCAATAAACTGTTCATATGTGTATTTCATGATAAAAATTCCCACCTTTACATTTTCTTCCTAAATGTCTTTAAAACCAGTGAATCGGACTGAAAGCGGCGCTCTGTGAGACCGGGACCAGCTTCCCGAGCCTCATTAGTTTCTGGCGGGCGGCAGCGCCGCCCACCCCCAGCCGGTGGGAACCTGGAGGAGAGCGCTCACACCAACACAACCTTCACAGGAATTATCCAGCCTGGCATCCTGATCTGCCTCCAGCTCTGCGCCATCATGGCCTCCCCTCCCCTTCCTCGCTCTGGTTTCTCTCTGAGCATTGGGTTGTTTTTTTTTTTTTTGTTTTGGGAACTGGCTTCCAGACTCCATTTGATAAACGAGTTCTGGCTGATTTCCAGGAGCGCACACTGGCCATCTGCCTGGCTTTACTCCGGTCACGCTGAGAATGTACGGCTACTGGGAACCAAATGTCTTCTTCATGACAAAACTGAAAATGTTTCACAGCAGATTCCTGGAAAACTTAATCTGTGATTTATAAGTAATTAGCACATTTTGAAATGGTTATATGATAGATGAGCATTCCTGCATTGTAAGAAGTGATTAAGTAAAGCTTTACTTACTTCTTAACAGTTAAAGAGTCGGATTTTGCCCTCCAGGTGGCAGAAAGAAGGAATCCATTACCAAATTGATGCCATCTGACTCTAATTTTAGCGCTGCCATCAATTAGAGCTCCGCTGCTTTCACCACTTCCAGACTCAGGACTGGGTCAGAGAAGTTCCTGCTCAATAAACTCCAGGTTTCACAAAGCACCGGTATCCATGGATACGCTTCTATGGCACAAATCAATCTGAGATTACTGAAACTTTCTCACCAGTCTCTCTTAAGGTTAAGTATAATTGACTTAACCTTGAGAGAGAAGGTCTATGTAGCAAACCAGACTGAGAATAACTAGCGTTCTGGTTTTTAAATGTATCTTTTTTGGCAAATCTGAGTCAGGTTCTAACATCATATTGCTGATATATGCTGTACATGCATTAAGACTGGACGTTCTTGAGTAATTTGGCCTTAATCCGATTCACTGCCTCAAACAGAGCCTTGGAGAGGTATTTATACCCCTTGGACTGTTTCACATTTCAATATTTCACAGCATCACCATGCGTCGTCACATTTTTTGACCAGATTTGTCTCTTTGTAAGTTTTCCGCTGCGTTTTGGGTCCATTGTCCCATTTATTCAGCTGGCAGTAGCAGTCAGTCTCACAACGAATCTGAAAAGGCCTCTGACTGAAGACTGTAGGACATGCTAGCAGCTCGATATCTGGGCAGCAGAGAAGATATTTCACAGAAATATGCCCAGGATGACACCAGCCATTGTTAGCAACCACTGCTAATCCACCTCATTTGCTTTTGCTTCTAATCTCTAACCTTTCTAAAAAAAATAAGCCTTTACATATTTGTTAAAACTGTCACTTTAACACAAGAAAAAATAAATATCAAGTTCCACGTCTTCTCCCAGTGCTAATTAAGAACCAATCAGAGCCAGGAGGCGGGTCTTAGCGCTGACAATTACGCTGGTGATTGACAAACAGCTTCTCCCCCAATCAGCAGAGTCCATTGTGAATGTTAAGGCCAGTTAACATAGCCACCGCTAACAGCAGATAAACAGTCTTCATGTAATGCTAAGCTTTTCTGCCATTAGCACATTTCCACAAGCATGATTGACAGCGCTAAGACCCTCCTCCACAGCATATTAGAGTGTAGATAGAAAAAAAAAAAAATCAGAAATAAATTTCCACCAAAACAACTCATTTTAAGATCTAGAGGGAAAAAAAAAATTCTGAGCGTGAAAAGTCGAAAATGTGTTAGAAAAACCCCAAAGAAATTTAGAGATTAATCTCAAATTAGAGAAAGAAAATAAGTAAATTTCTGAGTTGTTTTATGTAAAACATTTTTTTACATAAAAAAAAAAAACAAGCAGGGATACGATGCTTTCCCTTCATGAACAAAGTAAGAGATTAGCTTCTGCTAGCCAATAAGCTGCTCCCAGTTTAAAAAAACAAGACAAAAAAACAAAACAAAAACACTGTTGCCATGGTTACATGGCATAACAACTGTCAGAAAGTAATAAAAGTCATCCCCAGAATCCTTCCAGTCGCACAGCATTTGACATCACAGGGAATAATTGTCCAAACATTAAACATCTCGCCAAAATAAAAAAAAGAAGTCTAGAAAAGGAACAAATCTCCTTCAACATGCTAACAAAACAAAAAAACAGAACAAAGAAACTAAATCTTACCAAGTAGTTTTGTTTTCTTGTGCAAATATCTCAGTTCACTTGAAATAAGACAAAGCGAACTTACAAATAACTTTACAGCAAGACATAGGAGCTTGTTTTAGGCAAGTAATTCCCTAATATTGATGAGTGCGTTCTAGTTCCACTGGCATCTTATTTCTCCTCTAACGTGACATTTTTCCTAAGTAATAAGTGAAAAACAATAGTAAGTATTTAGTTTCTACTTATCCAATTAAACTTTAAAGTTCTGAAGAAACAAACATCGCAAACAGATGTGCCTGCATTTCAACTACACACTGCTGCCCCCTACAGGGAGATCCAATAATGACAACAAAACTTACAGACTTCATACACGGTAAGGTTTTTTTATTGATTATATTAATTTGGAAAGATAAGCACTATAACATGTTATAAACCAATAAACTTTTATATTTTGAGGGAAAACTCAAATGACTTAAAAAATATATAACACTAAAGGGCATAAAGATTCTTTAAATAACAGAACTGTACATTTTATATGCACCTAGAAAAAAAAAAAAAAGACAAAAACAAACTGGATGTTGAGACAGAAAACAACCACAGGCAGCTAGAAGTGAGCTAAAGCTGAAGAGACGTGATTATCAGCTGCTGGAATAAGGAAAGAGTCAGTAAGGCAACAGAAGGCAGGCGAGCAGACAGCAGGAAACCCTTAGAAAACAACAACTTCACACCACAAAGTACTTCTGAAAATAGAGAAACCCTTCAAAATAAAAGCCTAGAGTATCGACATGCACAGGCAGGAGCTGCAGTTTGACTGGAAACAAACCCAAACCTCTTCTCAGAGCAAACACCAGCATAGCCAGGGGACACATGCAGTATTTTTTTGTTTTTTTTTTAGGATAAAAATAATTTGATCCCTCACATTGTGTAGGTTTAACAAAAGACAAAGAACCAGAGAGCCAAGTTGCACTGCATAAAGCTGCACCTGTTCAACAGGTTTCACGTGGAAAAAGGTTGCATAGGAAACAACAAAAGAGCAAACATCGAGGGCTCTTCTTCAAAAGTGACACAAGGGGGCGCTCAATGCCCGCCGTGACTGAGCTGTTACATAACCCACTGCAGAAACGAGATATAGGGAGAAATCACAGGAGCACAAACAGAAAATCAGGTTTTTTTTACATCCAATACGAACCAAACATGGCGCGCCGTCGATTAAAGTCTCTGACTGATGGCTTCGTTCTTCTTCTTTGGGTTAATCAGCTAAAAACGGTGTAAAAAAAAATCTACACAATGTGAACCAATTAGTGCAAAAAAAAAAAAAAAAAAAAAAAAAAGAGTTTAAGTGCATTTCTACATGCTGTCCGATGTTCACACAGTCAGTCTGCTCCGACGGTGGGGGGGGGGGTCCTTTAACTTCAGTAACAAAAACAGAGAAGTGGATCCACAGTAGCGCATGCCCTTATTCACAATTAGGTACAGTGCAAGCAAATTTACAAGTCGGTACAAAATGTAAAACAAAAATCATACGCAGGGCAAGAAAATCTGCAACAGAAAGGTAAAAAAATGACGCAGGAAGGAACCCGAACGTTCGTCCAAAATGCGAGAAAAATAGAGCTTTTACTCGACACAATCAATTCAAAATATCCGCCATTTTTATACAGTCATATTTGTAAACAGTTTGCCCTTTTTGTCTCATTTGAAAATACGCTCTAATTGGCTCTTTTTTCTTTTTTTAAGAATATATATATATATACGTATATATATATCTAAGCATACATTTCAAAACATTCTGACACCGTATGTAAAGAAACATTTGAAAAAGTTTAATCCCTCCTTTTTTTTGATTTTTTCTTCTTCATTTCCACCAGTACCGGGTTTTCCGCTCCAGCTGCCGGCGCCGTCTGGAATCCAGCTCCTTTTTTTTATTACAGCCGCAACAGAAAACGTAAATTATGTGTTGGATTTCTGCTGCTCTTCTGCACGGTGATGGGGTTGCTATGGTGTGTAACCATGGTTATGGTGTTTCCATGGCTTCAGGGTATCTGCCGCTGAGGGGGGAAAAAAAACCGCAGGAGGGACTCCGGCGCTCCTGGATCTCGTTTTTTTTTTTTTTTTTTTTTTTTTTTTTGGTTAGAGGAGGGGGACGGGGGCTGAACCAGATCCCAGATCAGATGGTTTGAAACAAGATGACAGACCTGCAGCGGAGTGAACTGTTTGCTCACATTTCCAACGCGGCGGCGCTGGCTGCGGCGGCGCTCTGCGCTCAGAGTCTGTCGCTGCGGAACGTGTCCTCCACAGACGGGTCGGGCAGCACCATGTCGGGGTCGCTGAGCATGCTCAGTCCGTCCAGGCTGAGCGGCTCGATCCGCAGCTCGTCCTCCAGCGGGAAGCCTCCCTCCGAGTCGAAGCACTCGGGAACGGTGGAGAGGGCGTTGCTGATGTCCTTGGACAGACTCGGGTTGGAGTCATCTGAGACGGAGACAACAGATGATGGAGGTGGGAGAGTCACAACACTTCCTCTCACTGTGACGCTGACATCATCAGCAGCAGCAGGAGGCGGAAACTCATCAACTGGACGATTTTATACTGAATATTACAGAAGGAAGAACTTAAAACACTAGAATGCTTCATAATCCTTCCAACCAAAATAAATAATAAAAATCTTTGGTTTCCAGGCTGTTGCTATAAAAACAGCAACTACAGGTGGAAACAACCCCGAAAGCCACTTGGAGGAAGTTCATTTGAAATGTGATGTTTTTTATGTTAATCTTGTTATTTGTGTAACATTTTAAGTACTTTTTTATGTGAACCTACACCTGATGCTGCTGTTACACCTGGATTTCCACTCTGCAGGACAACATGTGTTGTTTCTATTAATGAACTGATGGAAGACATTTTCGGATTCAATTTAATTCAAATTCAAAAAATGATCCCAAAGGGAAATTAAATGTTGTTGTAATTCATCAATTAAAAATAATATTTTGAAGGCAAAATAATATTTTACTTTCTAAATGGTTACAAATCATCCAAACACAGTTTGAATGGTGTAAAATGTCAATGTGAATTTAAACCTCCAGGTAATCTAAACTATTTTAAGTGATGTTTATTTCACTATGGCAAAATGTATCATGCTTCTTTTTTAATGTATTTTACTTCTATCACACTAGTAATTGATTAATCGTGATTAATCGTTTCAAGTTCTAGTTGCAGCTCAGTTTAGAGCTGCCAGTCAAAAGGAGTGAACCTGAAATTCTAGAAGCACCAGGAAGTATCCTGCGCCCAAATTTGGGTCTCCTCCAGAGGGAATGCACATTTCTCTAGAGTTTGTAATTAATCGTGATTAATTGTGATTTACTGATTAATCGTGATTAATCGTTTCCAGTGTGAGATGTAGCTCAGTTTAGGGTGTCAAACAAAAGAACTGAATCTGTATTTTTAGAAGCAGCAGGAAGTATCCTGCGCCCACATGTGGGTTTCCTCCAGAGGGAAAGCACATTTCTTTTTTTTTAATGTCAGACTCACCTGTGAGAATGATGTTGGGCAGCCCTCCGCTGCAGTTCGCATACAGCATGTTGGCCCTCATGTGGGAGGGGTCCTGCAGGTTGCCATGGCTACCCCCCAGGCCGGACAGCGCCGCCTGCGAGTAGTAGAGCGAGGAGGAGGACGACGGGTCGTAGCAGGACCCCCCTGCTGAGGAGCTCAGAGCGTTTTCCAGCAGGCTGAACTGGTCCAACTGGGAGCAGATGGGAAGAAAATGGCCATCAGAGAGCAGAGGTCAGCACAGCAGCGCTCTCTGTGTCAGGAGTTTCCTCCAACAGCGTTTTATTTACAAAAACGACAACAAATCAAAGCTTCCTGGATTTCAGAAACGTCTGCAGCTCGTTTTGCTAAATCTTCAAGTTGCATTTTGCAAACAAACGATACAGATGAAGAGTCTTCATGAAGCTCCTCTCTGGATGGCAATGGGTTCAACATCTGGGCTGCAGATGTGCGGACGTGTTTTTCTGCCCTCACCTGAAAGGGCAGCGTCTTGTTCTGCCGGGTCGAGAACTGATGCTCCACAAACGGGTCGCTGAAGAGCGACGCCATGCTGTTTGCCTGGTAGGGAGGCAAAAACACAAACATTCAAACTTATTATTGCTTTATTTCATTCATCACAACCAGAGTTATTCATACCAAAAGCCAGAGTTTGACCTTTGACCTGAGGTGGGCAGAGTTCCCAAAGATTTTACTGAAGTAAGAATAAAACAAACTGCAACAAACGTTACTCAAGTAAAATGAAAAACAGTATTTGGCTAAAAAATACAATCAAGTCCAGAGCAACTGATGAAATTATCCATCATTTAACATTTAAAAATGACATCATCAGACGGACCAAAATATAGAGTTAAGTGGAAATTTTGTTTTTTTATGGTAGGCCTGTGACAATAAGCAGTAAGTCAATTGATTGCATGACAAATTAAAACAAACTCAATAATTTCCATTCGCATGATTTTTCTCTTTCTTTTTTCCTTCTTTCTACCAAAAATGGGATGATAAAAGTTTTCAGTCTGGTGCTTTGATTTCAACTTTGTTTTATAATTCTGTTCACAGAGACTTCATAATTCATTTTATTTGTTGTTTCTGTTATTTTGGATATTTAAAATGTCCTCCAGTTCCAGTGTTAAATGTTTATTAGAATTTAAAGTTTATTGATCTTTGAGGATGTGTTTATGTATTATTATTACACCACTACCGTTACAGTACTTGAGAGTTGTCTCAAAGCAACAATATTATCGAGTATCGCAATAATATATGTGACAATTTATCATCAAGTATATTTTGTTATTTTAAAAGATCATTCATATAAGTTACAAAAAAGAACAAAAATCAGGCAAAATCATTTTTTTCCAAGTCATTTTCTTTCAATAAAAAAAAACGTTATTATTTTTTTTTATTATTACATGTTTGTTTTTCATTCAGTGGGTAGAAAATCCACAAATTTGACTCAAGTAAGAGATACTTCAAAATACGATTACTCAAAACACAGCGTCGTAAAATACTCCTGAAAGTAATTTTTTATTTATTTATTTATTTTTTTTTAAAAAAAGCTACTAAAGTAAAATGCTGCTACCCAACTCTTTTTTTTGACCTCCATGTTTTGTCAGATTTCACGTGCTTTAGAAAAATGGATCAACAAGCTGAGAGAGAAACCTGATAATAGACGATTCATCAGGATGACGCGTTTGGAGCAAAAGCTCCCAAGGACACGCAGCAGCAGAAATCTGCTGCAGCTGCTGCAGCAGTTCAATCTGATGCGTTTTTACATTATTTTACATGTTTTAAGAGACTCACTACTCAGACCCTCACTGCCTGATTCAGATTTCAGGTTTCAATTCTGGCCTTCAGAATTTCAAGCAACATTATAATTATAATTATAATTATAGTTATAATTTTAGAGCCATTTGTGTAAAATGAGCAAATAAACGTGCTGTAGGATCCCTTAGAAAGATAAAACAACCCTCCAATGGTCACTGCAGCAAAGTGTGACCTCTTGGGGTCACCAAGTCTCCACAGTAACCATTAGACACCATCTACATGCCAAAAATATTATTTTTGTTCAACCATTATAAATGTAAACAATTTAAGAAACACTGAGACTTGACAGAATGAGGTTGCTGTGTGCAGGTCTCACCTGGCTTGTGTTGAAGTCCAGAGGGATGTTCTGAAGAGGTGAGACAGGCTGTTGCTGCTGCTGTTGGTGGTGGTGCTGCTGCTGCTGTTGGTGGTGGTGCTGCTGCTGCTGTTGGTGCTGCTGCTGCTGTTGGTGCTGCTGCTGCTGCTGTTGGTGGTGCTGCTGCTGTTGATGGTGCTGCTGCTGCTGGTGGTGCTGCTGTTGGTGGTGCTGCTGCTGCTGCTGCTGTTGGTGGTGCTGCTGCTGCTGCTGCTGTTGGTGGTGCTGCTGCTGCTGATGCTGCTGCGCTGGCTGTTGGTGCGGCCGGCCGTGATCAACTGCATGCTGTGGCTGCTGGTACAGCGGGTACGGCGGAGGTGGTTCCCTCGGCATGTTGCTGGTATCCAAGGCGACGCCCTGGAGAAAGGACGGCGAGGACCCAAAAAGACACAACAGAACCTAAATGTTGATTGGTTCCCAAATTTTTAGTTTCTAGTAGAATAAATGCAGTATAATTCCACAAAAGAATGACTATCAGACTCTCAGGTGGGAATAAATCTTAAGGGTGTTTTCACAGTTCGATTTCAGACCAAATCTGCAACATTTGTTACATTTTCACCAGCTGCGGTTTTATTTCATGCTGCACTGAAATGGACCAAACCCTTGAAAAACCTGTTTCCCTCCTCGCCTGTGGGGGCGCTGCACCAATAACCACTGAAGGAAACGACAGCACTACACTCACACTTGTTTTAGTTGTATTTACCCAGAATGTCCTGTGCTATAGTTCGTTTCCTGCTTTTGGAGCGGTTTTTGGTGCGCCTGGCGTTCACATTTACATCCGAACCGCACCAGAGTTCACTTCAAATGAATGGGACTGGAGTCGGATTAAGTGGGACTGGTGTGAAAGCAGCTTGTGATTCTGTGTGAAGTTGATGTACCTGTGTGATGGGGGACAGCGAGGGGGACATGGTGGGAGACAGCTGCTTGGACAGACCCCTGCGCTGCTCGGCTCCAGGAGACAGGGTGAGGGGGCTGATGGGAGCAGGCCGCCGGCGAGGCGAGTTGCTGGGCAGACGCACGGAAGAGTTGATGGACGGGTTGCTGAGCGACGACTGCAGCTGGCAGTTGTTGAGGGACGCCTGGATGGACGGGTTACTCAACGAGGAGGACAGACCTGCCGAGACAGAAAGACAAAACTCAGATTCACCAGCAGAACTCATGCGCATGGATGTTCCTGAGTTTCAAAAGTGAAACACTGGACTGTATTGTGCGAACAGGGAGGAAAGGGGTGAACGAGAAACGAGCGTGGAAGAAAAGAGCCGATTGTCCGGAGCCAGAAAGAGGGTCGAAATTCCTGCGTGACTTTGGTGCTCGGCCAAGCTGAACTGTGTCCGACATGAGAGGCCGACAGTGCAGACAAAGAGGAAGGAGTGAAAGGGAGCAGCAGTGGGTGTGATCGGATCTGCGAGTGAACAAGTCAGAGACAGAGAGATCCCTCAGAGAGGCATTAATAATGTATGATCGGCTGGCGCAGAAACACGGAGCATGTTTGAGATGCTGCAGCAGCAGTTCTCACATCTGAAAGCTGAATATTAAAGCCAGCAACACCAAAAATCAACAGCAGATCAGCCTCTTCTTTAAGCAGATATTCAGCCTCAGCAAAGAGGAAGCGTCTGAGAAGCTTCAAACTTCACGTTTGGGTTATGATGTCGACAAGAGGCAGAAACATGAGGAAGACGAGCCAGAAAAGTTCTCTGACTAGGGAGACAAGTTATATAAAGTTG
The DNA here is from genome assembly GCA_903067095.1 of Girardinus metallicus. Taxonomy (NCBI): domain Eukaryota; kingdom Metazoa; phylum Chordata; class Actinopteri; order Cyprinodontiformes; family Poeciliidae; genus Girardinus; species Girardinus metallicus. The sequence goes on along the minus strand of CAEGAE010014045.1, from coordinate 18,673 downwards.
ATTGATCTTATTTATCCACTAATGATTATTTGATAAGTGGCCGTTTTCTTAAGAACTTGAGTTTCAAGAGGGCTGACCACATTTTCATAACACGAAGAGCTACATTTTTAATCACATGCTAAATTTTTAAACAAAAAAAATTATTCAATTTTAACATTATTTTGTATCACCTGTATTAAATGCTGCTTGAATAAATATTATTAAACTTAGATCTGTCTATAAAATATAACGCAGCAGGATCTTGCTAGATTGCTGAATAGAAAAATAGAAGAAGAAAGAATAAAACATTAACCTCCCGTGTGCAGACAGTATTGTCAGTGGTGGCTCCTGAAGAAAAGTTAAACTTCACTAAATTAAGTACATTAACTCACGACAGTCCTCAAAATCAACAGTGCTCGTTTGCGTCGTCACTGTTTTTTTTTTTGTTTTGTTTTTTTTTTACCATGCTTCTGCTTTTCTGCTAGTAAACATTAATCGACAACTAAATGTTTTGCATCCATACATCTGATATTTGATTCTAACGGATTACTGGATCCATACTGCAAGTCTCCACCCACCCTGTGAGTTCCCGATGCCGAGGTGCATCATGGCAGCCGGCAGGTTTCCGGTGCTGCTGCCGCCGCTCAGGTTGGGGTAGCCACCGCCGTCTTCAGGGTCCAGCGGGGTGGACAGCGGCGAGGGGAATTGCAGGTTGCTGAGGTCCGGCAGAGAGCCACCGGTACTCAGCGAGCCCTGGTAGTGGGACAGACCCGGGTTCTGCTCCGGAGACGGGAATATACTGTGGAAAAAATGACGAGCGATTATTGAAAGCTGCTGTGTCTGCCGTTTCAAAGCGATACTAGGGCCGATGTAGGTAGAAAACAAGAAGCAAATTTACGCCAAAAACCTACGAAATTTTTACATTAATCTCAGAAATTTGCTAGAAAAGAACTTGGAAACTTATGAACTTGAAAATGTTCAACTTTAAGAAAAACTTTGTGAGAAAAAGCTCCGGCATTTTCTAGTAAAACTGCTAGAAAAAAAAACTCTGAAAATTTTAGATTAATCCAAAAAGAATTCTGGAAAAAAACTTGGAAATCTCGTAGATTCAAAAGTCAATTTATTGACTGTTTTCTTGAAAATTTCTGAGGTTAATCTAAATTTCTTCTAGCAAACTTTCAACTTTTTTAACTGAGAAATTTCCAAGTATTTTTAAAGCCATTTTTTGAGATTAAGCTCTAAATTTCTGAGCTTTTTTTCTCGCCATTTCAGAAATGTTCTTAATTCTAGAAGATTTCTGAAATGTACTCTCTCTTCCATCTTCCACAGCCCTAACAGGCATCATACACAGCCACTGCTTTCTTCATCTGCTTGGTTTTTTAATTCATCAACTGTCCCTTTTTTATTTATTGCTAATGTTCCTATTTCTCCAACATGTGATTATGGAAATCAACCAGTACTCATCATGAATTGGCACAGAACAACACAGACAACAAATGCTTGCTTTCATAAAAACACGTGTTTATCAGAAACCAGCAAATCAGGCTGCAGACAGGCTGCTATTCTCATCCTTTTGTTTCGTTTATTTAAATTTGCATTAAAACAAAACATCCTCGCAGACATCCTGAATCTTTGGCGGCTCATTGGAGGAGGATGTTGTATTCTGTGAAATCAAAATATGACTCATGAATCACAGACAGCAGTTATGATGTTACAGTTCCAGGGTGGCGGCTTCAGCCGCAGGAAAGACGTCCAAAATCCGAGACGTTTGGAGTGCATTTATCAATTACTTATAGATAAATTGTGTTCCAATAAGATCTACATAAACGCATCACAATTTGAGGTTGTAAAGTGGAAAAATATTAAGTTTTGCAAGAGTTGGGCTTCTGAGGCCACGTGTAAATATGTGAAAAGTAAACTGGTTAAGAACTAAAACAACAAAATCTATGCAACGGAAAATAAAAGATGTTGTTCTGACTTTATGTTGAACTCTCCGCCAGTAAAGATATTTAAATCTTTGAACTAGTTTAATGGTTTTGAGTTGTATGTGGAAATTATTCATTTCTATAATTGTGCAGAGAGTAATTTTTTGAGGACTTACTTGATTCCAGGCACTTCACATGATTTAGGTCTTGATGCCAGAGACTGGACCTGAAACACAATCAAAATTAATTCATTATTATCAGTCACTGATTATTTTCCACCCTACGCCACTTTGCATGTTTAGACATATTGCACCAGACTATTTGATTGAGATACAGATATTTGAGCTTTTTATTAGTTGTTTATCTCCATAATTTTTTATTTTTCTCTCCTGTTTTATTTTTTATTTGTCTTTTATTCCCACATTTTTGTTTTTTCTCATGTCCATGATTCCTCAAAAATACAGAACTACCAGGATAAGCAAATTAAGTCTCATAAGCATAAAATACATTTTAAAATTATATTTAATTTCAGTTCTTACAGGAGGGAAAAACTAAATAACAGAAAATTCAAAAATACTTTATTGATCTTGAAACAACATGTTAGCTTCAGATGGTTTAAAACAAAAGTTTCCCAAAATGCATCACAAGTTAAGCATTGCTTAATTAGACTAAATTAAAGAATACAGGTTAAGTATATAAAAAAAGTACAAGAAGTAGTTATCATCTAAAGATAAGGACCAGCAGGAAAGACAAATATCTTATCTAAAATAAACAAGACAATAATTCTGACAAATATTTTTGGAATTTGAAATCCAATTTGTTGAACTGGAAGGTTTGCAGCGTGGGACCAGTTCATCATTTAAACACGGAATGAACCCAAATAGTAATTTGGGTTCAATAATTTCTTAATATTGATGAAAAAGTTCTACTTCTACTGGCAGATTATTTCACTAAACATGGCGAAAATATCTTGTTATAAGTGAAAGAATAAACTCCCAATGGAACTAGGAGTTTTCAATCAATATTAAGGGATTATCGACTTAAAACAAGCTCATATTTCTTAATGAAAAGTTATTTAAAACTTAGTTTTGTCTTATTTCAAGTGTATTAAGATATTTGCACTAGAATCTAGGCCAAAATACTTGGTAAGATTTTGTGTTTTTGAAGTGAGCTAACAGGGAGACCCAGATGGGGCCGTGGTTTCTGGATCTCATAACCAAAGGATTCAGCGTGGGAGTTTTTTTTTTTTTTAGAGAAGACACCCAGTTGGACTGGCTCAGGAAAGCAGACCCTGGCAGGGAGCGCTGAGGTACTCGTCATGAATTGGCACAGAACAATACAGACAACAAATGCTTGCTTTCATAAAAACGTGTTTATCAGAAACCAGCAAGTCAGGCTGCAGACAGGCTGCTATTCTGATCCTGACGAACCGCTGACGGCCGGCCAGTGGAAGGAGCTCTTCGCAGCGCTCTGGAACCGCAGCCGAGTTTCTTTGAAGTCAGAGAAATACCTCGCGCTGTCGTCAACAATCAGGATTGTAGAAATGTGTGTCTGGCTCGGTTTTGTCTGTTTAGAGTGGAACAGGAAGGACTGGTTGGACCGGTGGGGGAACATGTTTCTGCCAAGTCACGGCAGGAATTTAAGGTGTTGTAATCACCCAAACTGACCCGGGCGCTTCGGCGTCGCTTGGAACACTTCACAGACCGCTCTTAAAGCGGCGGCGCATCGAATTCGCTTCAGGCTTCTACGAGGGTGATGACAGAAGTCAGGAATCTGGACTCAAAGCTCCCACCCAGATTAAATACTCTCCTCAGACAAGAGGAAACGCGCACTTAAGACTGACTCTGACACCAGTCACATAAAGGAGTCTGATTTATATCTTCATATTTTCAAATTTACTGGTGTACAGTGGGAAAAAAATTAGCAAAATTAACAATTCGGACAGTTTTGGGGAGTTTAAATAAGTAATTGGAATTTATTGTGACAACGATAAATCAAAACTCTTATAATAAGATAAAAGACACGATAAATACCCATCTCTAAACCACAGCCTTACTGTCATGTTTATAGCGCCGTCGATATTTCTCATTAAAAAAAGAAAATAAGAAACTGAAAAACAAACAAGTGAAAGGAAGGACAAAGGGATAAAAGGGAAACAGAAAAAATTTGGTAAAAGGAAAAGATGGAGAAAAAAAAAAAGAAAATGTTTAAAAAAAAAAAAAGGGGGAAACAAAGTAAAAAAAAGAAAAAAAGAAAGTACACCCTCTGAGGTTTTACGTAGCAGAACAGGATAAAATGAACTTGGTGTTTACCAAGTTCTAAAATTAGTTAAATCCAATCTAAAGTGTATAAAACACACAGATTACAAACATTTTTCTAGTCATGAACTTAAACCTGCTGAAGTTTGGGCTGCAATGAAACAGACATTTTTATTACGTCCTATTACACAAAATAAATTAATAAATTCTTATTACCTTTCTATTACTTCTGTACAGTTTTTATGGTGCGCAACCATAGCAACAAGGTGCTGTTTTTACAACTGGGAGCAGCTGATTAGCATCTCAAAGGCTCAAATAATATCTGAACTATGACCCCAAATATCAGAGGATTTGAAACAGAGACTTCATGGATGCAGAGCAGAGAGAGGAGGAAGTTCAAACGTCTCTCCATCCGGCTTTCTAACCACACGGCCAGGAAGATTCAAAGAGGAGCGGCAAAAGCAAACGAGCTGGATTATCAGAGGTAACAACTGATGATGTCATCCAAGACATCATCGGTTGTCTTGGATGACATCATCCAAGATGTCATCCAAGACAACTTGGATGATGTCTTGGATGATGATGTCATCCAAGACATCATCCAAGACAACCGAGTAGTACGATAATCCAGACGCACTACTCTGGATTATCGTCTCTGCTGCCTGGAAATGGAGCTGTTAGCATGTCCTCTTCAGTCAAAGGCCTCTTCAGATTAGTTGCAAGACTGACTGCTACTGGAGATCTGGACTAAGTCTATGATTACCCTAATACTGAGTTAAAATTTTTCAGATTAAAAATTTAATAAAGCTTAGTTATGGTGTAGTCAGAGGAGGGGTGGATTGCGTATGAAAGGACTGTAAAATGTTAGAATATTTTAAAGCTTAGTGCTCTTATCTGTAAGTTTAATATCGTTTTAAAAAAGTAAATGATGAAAGCCAGGCTTTTTAGAGCAGAAAAATATTAAAGTGTGCTAAAATTGTTCTTTTTTTTTAATTTTACATTAAACTAACCCATCGTAGATGTAATAATAAATCTCAGTATCACCAAGTTGTCCAAGAAAATCTTTTGAATTAGTGAGCTACATTTAAAAACAAAAACACAAAAATCATAGAAAGTTTGAGTTTATGAACAAAAACAGGATGAAAACACTTTTTGTGACAACATGGACGATCAAGTTGTTAGACTTGATTTAGTAGCTTTAAATACATTGTTCTATATCCATTTTTAACTTTTTTATTGTATTGGTGTTAACATTTCATTTAAAGGCCTTTCTATTGAATTAGCTGTGCTATAAATATTGCGATGCAGGAATTCGATTGTCTTGATCCGTTTCTTGCATGTGTCCTTATCAAATAAACAATCAATTTGTTTGGAATAACCAGTTAAAACACTCACCACTTTCATTCCTCTGCTTTTAATCAAGCAAGACATTTGTTTGTAGGATTTTAATTACTTTTATATTTATCCTGTGTTTTATTTGATGTGCAGCACTTTGATCAATCATTTTTAAAGTGATGTATAAATAAACATGACATTGTGTGGTTTATGTTTGGTATTTTACTAACATTTCACCAAAAATCTGCTCAGTAAATGACTTAAATTATTCTTGATGGAAGACGGAATCGTTTTAAAACATTGTTTTTGTTTGTTTCATGCAGGCAGCAGTAAAAGGATTCGATGTGAAGCAGTAAAACCTCGTTACCTTCTTGGCCTCCCACAGCTGCTTGGGAAGAGGTTTCCCAACGCCCATCAGATTCTCCTCATTCGGCAGAGCAGGAAAGGAAAACACTGCAGAGAGAGAAACACGCAAATTAACAAAAAAAAACCCAAAAAAAATTAGATTAGAAAGGGAGTAAAAAATGTGAACCCACCGTCTCCACTGCCGTCTATGTCGGCCTCGTTGACACTAGCTGCATGCCAGCCTCCATGAACAACAGCAGGAAAGACAAAGAAAACCAGAGCAGAGGAAGATTAGAGGATGCTTAATTAGAACCACCTGCTGTAAAGAATGCCACCATGTATGGCTCAGCAGTCAGCGCCCCGACAGGAGCAGCATGCTAACATGCTAACTGGTACCGAGCAGCTGGCACGCCGTTATTAATCAAAGATGAGGAATGTTGGTTGGGACATCAAAGGAAGACGAAAACAGAGAGAAACTCTGTTTTTCTGCTACAAAGAGAGCATTCTTCCTCTTTACTGCAGGTTCATTTTAGTTTAGCTTTTCGTTTGGTTGATTCTGATGAATATTTCCTGCTCAACACTTCTGTTAGGAAATAAATCAGATTTTCCTCCTTTGATCCCCTAACCGCTCGTTCCTTCTTCCTCCATCACTGCAAAAACACAAAATCTTACCCGACATGTTTGCTCTAGTTTTTAGTGCAAATGTCTTAGTGAACTTGAAAAAAGACCAAACTAACTTAGAAGTAGCATTTCAGCAAGATATAGGAGCTTGTTTTAAGTCAATAATTCCTTGAAGCTTCAGCATGTTATAAGAATGTTTTTTCCATATTTATTAAAACTGTCAACATGACAATCAACACCCTGTACGCGCTGCTCAATGTGCAAATGGTGGAAAACCAACTTATTACAGGAAAACCGTTTATCCTCAGTTATCAGTGGCTATGCTAACTAGCCTTAGCATTGGTAGCAGACCATGTTGTGGTGAATCAGCTGTAGTGTAGCAAAAAGCAAGTGGGAGGGCGTGAGCATGAGAGTGATTGACAGCGCTAAGACCCACCTCCTGGCTCTGAGTGGTTGTTTCTGAGTGATAGGTGTATTTCTGCAGTTTGTACTGGGAGCACTGGGAGAAGGCAGAGGAGGTTGAGTTTTTCACAGATTATTTGTCTTATGTTACACTGTCACGACATAATGATCATTTTAACACATATGTAAACAAAACTACAGCTTTAATATTGATGAAAATACTAGTTCAACCGGTGGGCTGTAACAAGACATTTTCCCCATGTTGCTAATGAAATAAAATGCCAGTGGATCTGGCACTTTTTCATCAATATTAAAGGAGTTCTTGACTTAAACTCCTTTATCTCGTTGAAAAGTTACTTGAAAGTTAGTTTTGTCTTATTTCAAATGTACCAAGATATTGGCACAAGAAACTAAACAGAAGTACTTGGTAAGATTTGGTGTTTTTGCAGTGCATGAAATCAGTCTTTCATTTCAGACACGTCCCTTTCTGCCTCTGCTGCAGATGGGACAATGAGGCGATACAACACTGGCACCATTAAAACCCTCGGCCCCCCTTCCACCGTCTTTATTCACTGCTGCTCACACTCGCAACTAGGACGGAAGCAAGACAACTGGGATGGAAAATGGCTGGCTTGTGTCCTTGGCAGAAGGGAGCTCAATATGGAGGTAGTCAGTGCTAAAACGTGGTCTGCACCAACCAAAAGCCTGACAGCTGAGGGGTTGAACGTTAGATCTCTGCTCATTTCCCAGAGGCAGAAAAATCAGAGAGTGTAGCAGAACTGGAAGTGTTTCCGCCCGGAGGGCAGAGTGAGTCAGTGCCGTAATTTCTAGTTAGCTGCTTCTTTAATCAGCCGGGGCTTCACACCACTCCAAACCGGCTAGAACCCTGAGAGGTGTCAACGAAGCCCCGGGGCGCCACAGCTTGGCGCGCTCACGCGTCAGCTCGTGAAGAAGCGCCGCTCGCTCTCCAACAAGGGCTGCCTTTGTATCTCACAGAGTGATATTAAAGGTTCATTCACGCAATCCCTGTTCAGTCCGCTTTAACCCAACTCCAGTCCGTTTGCCTAGAAAGTCCGGTTTGTTTGGGAAGGTGTGAATGCAAACTCTAATGCAGACTCCGCTCCGCCTACAAACCTTGGTTTCGGTATGGATGAAGTGAACTCTGGTGCAGACATTCTGGGTAAATACAACCAAAACAAACACACTAGCATTAGCAGAAAAGTGGCTCATGGTCTTTTACCAAAAGGTACAGAGAAATCCTCCAATCGCTGAAATCTGACGCCACATTTTTGGTTACATTTCCTGATGAAGAAAGTTGCGCTCAGTGTCTTCTTCAGAGGATTTTTGTGTCATTCCCTTCAATGGTTCTTGGGACAGCGCCCCCACAGGCGACAGGAGGAACATGTTTTTCAATTATTTTGGTTTGTTTGACGCAGTCAAGTGAAAACGAAGCGCAGCAGCTGAAAATGCAACAAATGTTGCAATTTTGTCCTAAATCGAAGTGAGTCTACGGAATCATCAGGTGTGAAAACACACTAAAAGCTGTTTAGATCATGACCATTCTTTATTTTTAAAGGATTGGATTTTGTCTGTCTCCTTCTCTTTTCTGCTAACTTATATCGACACATTTTGAAAAAGCTGTGTGATTTTACGCATATGTTGAAGTTAGCCTGTAACCAGCGGTGAACAGTAACAGTACATTTACTTGAGTACTGTACTTACATATGATTTTTGAGTATCTTTACTTTACTTTGAAAGTTTATTTTTTGAGAAACTTCTAACTTTCATCTCCACAACCTTCCTAAGAATCTTGTCGTTTTGTTTGATCCCAAACATATTTAGCATCTGAAATTCTGAACCTCCGAACTCAACCTGTTTGAAACGGTATGGATTGTGCTTGACAAGCAGATCTGAACTGAGAAACCAAACAAACTACAAATGTAGTGATTTGATGCAGGATGTAATCGTCAGAGCAAACTGTACATCTCCAGATGCCTTCCTGATCTCATTTCTTTGTGCTTCATAAGAGAAACATGGCCGTCAAAACGTACCAATACATTTTTAGCATTTCTGGTTTTCTAATCAGGAAGGTTTTTTTTAGGAACATCCTTTGGACTAAAAACAGAACCAGAAATACGTTATTATTCCCCACAGGAAAATTCTCAACATTACAAACCAGGAACCTTATTAGAAGTAAAGACAAAATAAATTTGAAGATTTAAAAAGAAAGAATGAGAAAATATTTCCATTAAGGTTGAAAGAGTTCAGTCAGAGGTTTGCGGTTATAAAGATTCACTTCGACAAGCAGGAATGACTTCCTGTGTCGCTCCGTTTTACTTCGTGACAGTCAGTCAGTTTTTCCTGTAGCAGTTCAGAAAACGATGGCGACGATGTGAAAGAGTCCAACAATGTTTGTACTAATCTGAATCTACAGTAAAAATACTGATGGGAAAAAATATTCAAGATTTAACTACAAAAAGATATCTAGTATTATTTCGCTTTTAACAAAAAAAGCAATTAAATAATTAGGCCAGTAGGTGGCAGTAAAGTCACCATTAATGTTTAAAGAGATGAAAACTTCCAAGTAAGATCATTAATTAGTTTTCCTTTGTTAGTAAAACAAAAGCTGCGTGTTTCGTTTTTGATTCCATCGACTGTTTGAACACTGACAGACCGGTACTTCCACCTGGGTCTAAGGTCACCCGTTCACACACCATCCTGTGATTCATCTCTCTGAACAGGTTCGATTCAGACGGAGTGTCAGAAGCTCAATCTTAAGGTAACATCCTGTTTGAATGCGCTGAAATAAAGGAGAATTATCTGGGAGGCGAAAGAGGAAATGTCAGAAAACGAAAAGGGTTGAACATTCCTGGGTTTGTTCTAAAGCAGAAACTGGGATTTTTAGATTTTTAGGTTTGGAGATGTGCGGACCAGCAGAGAGAGAAGCTGCCTGGATGGACTGTGTTCTCTGTTAATCAGTGACCAGAAGAACAGAAACACAAACACCATAAAGCTGGATGATAACAACCATAGGAGCTGCCTGCAAGCCGAACGCCACTGCAGTTGATTTTAGAGATAAGATGTTGAATATGCGGCAAAATTTCTCCATAAAATGAGAAATTCCTCCCAGATGGCTGTTTCCTGCCCTGGTCGGCGGTTTGCGTGACCCGCCGATAACATTCCACCTACTCTTTCATGGTATAACATGTGATGTCTGCCCTGATCCTCATGGTCGTTTACACTCGCTCACACAAAAGACAAAACACACAGAAAGTTTGTCTGACAGCAGGAAACACATGCAAGGCCGAGCGTGTTGTGGTTCACTTTCCAGCCTTTCCTCAGATTTATAGATTCCTCTGACAGTTCTGAGGCATTCTGCACATGTGGGTTGAAAATATTTATTATTTGATGTTCCACAAATCACAAAACAACATAATGATGGAGTTTGGTTTGGTAAATAACTGTTTCATTTCTTTTTATGGGACAAACATGGATTAGCGTTAAAATCTGGATACAGAAATCTTTTATTATTTTTATGCCAAACTCGATTAACAAACCTTCGGTCAAGTTTAAAACCCTGGTCTAAGACGATCTATAATTGTGAAATAATTTGACACAGAAGTACACTTGAACTTTAAAAAGTTACTTATATTTTCCAACTCACATCTTGTGGTAAAAAAATGTTTTATGAGACAATAGAGAAGGTTTTGGATCCAGTTTAAAGGACTCACTCCCTCACCTGATTTCTAGCCTTGCTGTTCAACATTATGATCAGAAATGTATTCCAGGTTTTCACGTTTAAGGGTTCATAACTTTGTCATTGAAGTCCGAAAAAAATCAGGTCAAATTCTATAAATTTGACTTTCTTTGAAGAAGGATAAACTCGACTGGTCATAAAAATGAAGCATTTAGTGAGCCACGCGTCTGTAAAGCAGCGGTGTTCAGGCTAGCAACCGAGCAGATAGCCTCACCAGCTGACTGGCTGGTTTCAGTTTGTTGGACTTCAGGATGAAATAAATGAGAAAATAATCAGCAATACTTTTTCACTGATTATTTATTGCTAGAAAATTTATAACATATTCACATGAAAATGAAGCTTGGGAAGTTGAAATCCTCTGGTGCAATGCTTCTTAACACCTTACTGCCTGAACACAACTTTGACTGAAATTCAAATGTTTGCTAGAAGATTCTAAACGCATTACTGATTCATTCAAATAAGCATTTTACTGCTGTATCTTTGTCAAAGGATGATTAATTTCAGACTTTGTGAACCAAAACGTTTAAGAAAGATGTTTATAATAGAATGCAGTTTCACTCTGGATGTTTCTGATAATTCATAATATCTTTTTAAATATCTGAAATGGAGAAGAAAGAATAAATGTGTTTATTTTGAGCTGTTGGGGCAATTTCTTATTTAGAAGCGGTAGAGCAGAAAATATCTGCAGGCTCTGAAATTTTAAACTACATACCGAAAATAAAGTACAAAAAAGTGAGGTCAAAGGAGTTTCTCACATGAAAATACAGTCAAATACAATGAATAAAAACAACAGAAAGTAAAAAATGAAGTGAGTAAGTGTGTGTTACTCTCACCATTGCGCTGCGGAAGACCTCGGCCCATCTGCTGGTTCATGCCGAAGGGGTCCTGAGGGTTTGGGTTCATAGCGCTCGTATGCAGAGCAGAGTCCGAGTTGGTTCTGAGTAGGAGGAAGAGGAGAGTTATGCCAAGTGTTCCAGCACCTTGGACAGAGGCAGGAGGTTTGTGAAGGCCGTAAGGGTCAGTGATTCACTCCGCTTCCTCTCTGCCTCCACGCAGGCGGCTTTTCTCTGCAGGCTCACGCTGACCTTACACTTACACCCTCACAGGATCGCACTAACCGAGCAGCACGCTGTGAGCAAAACACAAACTGCCTCTCCGACCAAACACTCGCCCCTAAAGCAAGAAACGTCTGATAAATATATAGTTACCAATGCATTGTAACTACTGTCATTTAGTGCAGCTTGGAAAGTTAATGAAAAGGATTTTTTTTTTTCACAATATCATTTTGTTTGAACCTTAGTCCAGACACAGGTAATAACTGATAAAATAACAAACGGTTGAGAACTTTCTTTGTATAAAATAAAGAAATTGTTGACATTTTGCTCGTTGCTAGGTGTTTAGAAAGCAGGTCGAGATGGTTCAGACTTTACAACCAGCAGATTAACTGGTAGCAACTAGATCTATTGTCACGAAAATAAATACTGCTGGATGATTCTTGGATAAATGACAATATTGTTGTTTTGTGACAACAATATTTGATGATGGTATCTGTTAATCCTCTCAAAGACCAATAAACTTTAACTTTGTAAAGAACTCTTAACATTGGAACTGGAAGATATTTTAAATATCCAAAATAAAACAACCAAGAACAATAAATAAAAAGGAAATGAAAACCACACACAACTGCAACTATAAATAAAATGGATTATAATGTCTATGTGAACAAAATCTCTTTTCAAAAAATATTAATAGAAATTATAAATCCAGTTTTAATTTATCGTTAAAATGGATGGATGGATGGATGGATGGATGGATGGATGGATGGATGGATGGATGGAAATTCTCTGGGATTACCATCCTCACTGCTGTTTAAGGTCAGGAGTTAAAAGAAGATTTGCTGCATGGCTAAAGCAGTGCCAGGCTAAATTTGTTTTAAAAACAAATGTAACTAATTTCTTTGACAGAATTTACTTTTTCTTCTTCTTCAGATTATTTTTTTAAATTTAACTGAAACACAGCGACATGCGTTAAGCGGATCCCTCTCCTCTTGTTTCTAATAATCCCTTAAATTTATGCATACATTTCAGACCTTTGTTGTTGTTGTTCCAAATTATCTTTTTTTCCCCACCAACAGCCCATTTGCACGTGGACAAGCCGTGCAAATGAATCAGAAAATCTCCGCTTCGCAAAGCGTCTCCATGTTTTCTTGTGAACCGGGCCAATATGAATTATTTTCCAGATACGGTGAAATAGGTCAGAGAAGACGAACCTGAAATCTTTAGCTCTGTACTTGTGTCTGTTAAAGGTTCAAACATGTGGACACATTAATAGATTTTAATTTCTGATGCATTTTGGAATATCTCGTCTCACCTTGCTGATGAAGTAAATGATTTCTGAGTTGTATTTTATGCATTCAAGTATTAGTTAATAATCAGGAAGCTGCACGTGTCGCTCCTCCCAAACATGCAACATCTTTCTTTAATGTCGTTTTAAGCACTAATCTAAATAAAGATGTTCTAATTACACCATCTATTACAAACAGGTGGGTGTTATTTAGCAATTAGATTACATAATTAAATTTTTGCAGTAAGTTGAGAAAAAAGGTTTAAAAATCGAAAGAAATTCAAAAGTTTTGAATAATTCACAGGTATATTCCAATCTATATCTGAATAAATCTTTTTCTATCTGCAGTTTTGTGGAAATGTTTACACTTTTGCACAAAAAGTAGTTAATTTTTTTAGTAACACTATAACAAAAACATCACATAAAATTCACAAATTAAGACTTAAAACATAATTTATGTGTTCTCTACACAAACTGAATAATTGTTAGCTTTTATTCTTAAAACAAAGCCAAAAACAATGAATGCAATTGAATTAAGAAGTCAAATTGCTGAAGGGAAGAAAGTATTAAGTAGGAGCCATTTTGTTAAGCCGCATGGGCCAAGAGTCCTAACGCTTGGTTAGTAAGAGAAAAATGATTATTGTTTCAGAAAGAACAGATTAAAAAGATGAGTGAAACACTGCAAAAAGAGGGAAAATAAATCCATCCACTACACTCAGACTGTGGATGTTTACATTAGTTCACCAGAGGAAAAGAGAGGATTACTGAGATGATAAAAATCAGATGGAGATTTACAACAGAGACAAACCAAGAACGTTACAGAAACAGGAGAACTGTTGGTCTCTGCGAGCGAGGGACAAAGCGATAAAGATAAACTGAGGAAAAGAGAGAGATTGGCGGAGGGACGGAGGGGGTCAAGGGTCACCTGTTGAGCTGTGATATTAATCTAAACCCCGGCCGTTTTTCCTCAGTCCATGGCTGCTGTTCCCTTCGAAGACAGAGGAAAACCAGGACAGACACGATTACTGGCTGAAAGAGGAGAGCCCTGCTAGGAATTAGAACATGTTGGTGTTTGGACAGAAAGCTGACAGAAGAAAAACCCTGGAAAACACTCAACACAACCGTCTCATTTCAGGGGGAAAACAAGACAATTCACAGGAGAGTTACAAGTGATGAAAAACCGTCATGGAGGCTAAATGAGAGCGACGACAGCCTGGGCTCCATTTTCTAACGAGACGACCAAACACACAAAGCTCCTAAATATCAAATCAAACCCACCTGATGGGGTCAGTGTGGTAAAAACTGGAGGCAGAGCAGGAGCTCAAGAAAATACTTCAGAAGAAAAAGGAGATCATGACCTTTATTTAGACTAACAGCTTTATTTGTTTGTTTTAAAAAAACAAATAAGAATCCCTATTTTTACACACAAATAAACCTTTTTTGCATCCTTCAACTACTGTTTGTTAGTTTATTACATAATTTATGGAGTTAAACGGTTATAAAAAAATGCTACAACCTTATGAATAATTTAAAACTTCCTGTATCAGAAAATATTTCCATTTATTTCAGCTGTTTTTGCAGTTTAGCCAGTAACCCAGAGCAAACGTTTTGATTGGCTGTCATTCTCCAACCACCAGCCTGCAGATCCTGATGAAGGGATTTCTTTACTATTGCATAAATAAATGTTGTTTTCTTTCTGGTGGAAGAAAACAATTTTTGGTGCAGTGAAAGAGGAAACAAAACTGGCGCTAAACAGGCACTGGTCCCAGTTTGGATCAGAACTCAATTGGAACCAAAACACCAATTAGAAAATCCAGATTTCATAGTAAACTTAAGTAAGGGAAAGAGTCAATGAGATCTTTTGGACTACTTCATGTTGTCAGACAGGTTCTATAAGTCAGTTTAGTCATAGTTACTTTATGAGGTGCGATTACTTTTTGAAAACTGATTAATGTTTTTACTCAGGTTCTCTTTGTTTCAGACAAACATTTGTTTCACAATCTGAAACATTTCATTGAGACAAAAAAACCCAGAGAACTCTAGAAAGGACTAAATACTTTTCGCATTAGGAATACACGATGTATCAGCATTGATATCAGTATTGATCCGATAGGTAAAACTGGGGCGATATTATTAATAATATCTAGATTGGGTATCAGTGGCAATGTGGGCGGATCTATTCATTTTAATTCTGTGCTTTATGCTCTGAGTAAAGTCATGCTTTGTTATTTATTTTACATTATATTTAGAATTCCTAATTTCACTTTCTGAGCCATTTGAAGTTTGTTTTTGTCAGTTTCACTTTATTTATGATTTACTTTACGTTGGCTGTTCTCCTAATTGCACTGACTGAACAAATTAAAGTTGTTTTCACATGTTTAAAGCTATTGGTGTATTTAAGTGTGCTGTAATGGTGCAGAATTATCAAATTAATTTGTAATTCAGTTCATTTGTTTAAAGAAAAAATGTGGTGCAACAATTGTAGTTTCCTGACCAATCTCTGACTATAGATCTTTAAAAAAAAAAAAAAGAAAAAAATCAGCGCACCCCTAGTTTTAAGTCAATTTTCCAGTGTTTTTCTGTATCAGCCGATAATAAACCTCAGATATCTGCATTGGAGGTGAAAAATGTGGATCAGCGTCTCCCTACATAACACCAATGTTGATATTGATATCGGCCCAAATTTTTTAAACGCTACGTTGCATTTAGTTCCAGCCACTTTGTTGCATTTAGATCTGTAGCTGCTATTTGTTTCCCACTGAAAGCTCATCTGTGGCTCTTAAGCCAAGCGTTGACTGATGCACTTGAAGCGGGAAGTTTTTTTTTTTTTTTTAAAGAGTCTTTACAATCATTGTCACTAAGACAACGATTAGCTTTGGATTTACCGCGGGCATGCTGCGAGTAAACCTGCAGAGGTCTGGAGGTCGGGGATGCCTCGCTGTGAAGAGGACGCCTCTCCCAGCGTCTGCTGGGGTTTTTGCTCGCTGACATTTGCTGAGCAGTTGAAAAACAAAGCAGGCAAAATACAAAACCCTCTGTGTGTGTCAAATTTCCTGGCTAAGGGATGGTCGTCACTGTAGGCAGCACGCGCCGCGCTTATATTTAGATATATGACGCAGGTTAAGGAATGCAGAGTAGTTGTGACACTCCCAGCTTGACAACAAATCACACAAAGGAGCCGTCTTGATGTTACATCGACCACTTTCCTTATGGTACACCAGGGGCCACATCAAGATCCGGAATCAGCAGTGACAAAATGTATCGATAAAACCAAATAAATAGGCGTTTTTTGCATTCAATTAGTAATTCTTAAAGTTAGAAGTTAGATAACATATTTAACTTTTTTCACATCAATGTAATTTGGCAGAATACAGATAAAAACTGATATGATTTCATTGATAAAATAATATTTAGGCACACAACTGTTGAAAGCTATTTATGTGAGGCCCCTGGACTTTTTTTTATTTTTTTCTGTTTTCTTCCATTAAGCCCAAAATAATAAGCAAACAAGGAAAAACATTTCAAGTTTTGGCTCCATGGTCATGTGGCCTACACAAAAAGTAATGGTTTCTATTATTATTATTATTATTATTTTCTTTTTCTATTTTGATATTGAATTAATTGACATGTTTTTATTATGTATATTTCTAATTTCGAGATTTGGCATCTATTGTAATTAACCTTATTGCAGTAGCAGAAAGCTCCAGAGTCTGTACAATTGACAACCGGCTCAGAACAGATTCCAGGAGGATTTGAGAAGTAGGGAATTGTGTCTGCCTCGTTACCTCAACCTGTTCTATCCTGTTTACAGGAAAAATCAGCGTCTGTTACACCGATACCAGCCCTGGTGCATGTAACAATCCAATTCATACAAAGAAATCTGATTACTTCATTTGTTTAATTAAAAGAGCTCATGTTAATTGTTGAGTAGGTAAGAAAATGAAAACATTGTGGTAGTTTTAATTTTTAAAACTAAAATAATGTGACACAAAGTTTGGACATTACTGCTCTGGAGTTTTGTCCAAACAATCCGGACCCCAAAAGTACTGGGATCCGGATTTGGCCCCCGGGCCTTGAATTTGAACCACTTTGTTTGTGTTGTTTTTTTTTTTAATGAATGAAGACACATGGAGTTCCTGATTTTAAAAGTTAAGACTTCTTTCTTGGATTTTGCTTAAAAATGCTCTGTTCACAAATGAGATAAAGGAACAGCTAAAAACTGCAGCACAGCGTCTCCCCAAGAGGAAACGTTGGAAAAGTTACAGATGGCTCTGCTGGAAGGCCGCTCCGTTTCTGGGTTCTCCAGGGAAACAGTGATTTCATCCCCAGAGAGGCTGGTGCACCAGCAGCAGGCCAAAGATGGGTGAGCGGACCAGGGGAGGGCGTGGGACTGGGCCCAGCCGCTGACCCTGAAACAGATGCAGAACTCCGTTCAGGTCTGAAGTCTCAAGACTCCCGTTAGAGCTTTAAACCCCCGAACGGGCCTGATCCTCCATGTTCTGGCTAAAAATAAAGACATGCTCAGGAACTCCGGAGAGGAGATAAAATCTGCCGAGCAGAGCGCTGGTGGCCGCGCGGAGAAAGGTTGTGTGAACCACTCAGTTCCCCTGCTTTTCTGTCATGCCTCACCATCTCTACGTACCGACCTGCTGCTTTTCGGCATTCGTGGAAAGGACCCTAGAAAGCTTGACGCTGATTGTAAGACTCTTCTTAAAAAAACTCCCGCTTCAACTGCATCAGTCATCAGACATAATTGGGCGTTCAGTGGGAAACAAACAGCAGCTTCACATCTAGATGCAACAAAGGAACTGAAGCTAAAAGAATTTTTCAAACCAGTTCCACTTTTCATAATTTTTTCTGACAAAGAATTTACAAATGCCAGAAAATATTTTCAAAAGTGGCTTTTATTTCAATCATCCTTTCTGTTAGGTGCACACCACAGCATCAGGGCCAAGCCATAATAAAATTGTGTATAATTACGAAACAATAATTGTAATATTAGCAGAGGAAAAACACAGTTTACCAGGAAAACGAGAAAAAGTTGTTTTGAGAAAAAAGTTTCTAGTTATCAAATCAAACATGACTGTCTGTCGTTTTCCTCAAAATAGATCAGTTGTTTCAAAGTCTTGCTACTGATAATGATTTTATACTAATGTGTTAAAAGTATTTTCTTATCTCTAAAAGCTAAACTTCACAAGATGCCCAACATTCCTCATTTTAATTTTTTATTTTTTGTGTAAGTGTTTTGATTCTACTAATATTACGACCGTATTCTTGTAGTAAAAATGAAAGAAATCATAGCCTGGTGCTAATATTCAGTCTTAAAGTTGACCTGAATTCAAAGTCCAAATTAGGGCTGAATCGATTCCTCGAGTGATTCGATACCTCATTGTTAAAATTCCTCGAGGAAAACTGATCCGCCTCGAAGCCTCGTTATATTATGTGTTATTATTTAGCACCGTGTTCCGGCCGGGACTTTATTTACTCTCTCACTTCCTGAGTTGTTGACCAAAGCTAAGTGTTAGCAGCATAACGTCCAGTTTTCAGGTTCTGCTGGGAGGATTTTACTGAGTCATGATAATGTTCGGGTTTTTGTCTTTTTCTGGGACCAATAAGCATCTTAAAATGGCGGCAGCGACGCCTGGAGTCCGGCGGGATTATTGATCCAGATAAACGGACAGACTGAACACGGCGGCGGCTTTAGATGG